>ONZH01004885.1:0-13097 GCA_900303285.1 Rhinella marina | reverse complement strand
GCAGAACCCTGAGACTATCACAGAGCAGGTGCATTTATACTGAGACTTGATTACACACAGGTGGATTCTATTTATCTTCATCAGTCATTTTAGGACAACATTGGATCATTCAGAGATCCTCAATGAACTTCTGGAGTGAGTTTTCTGAACTGAAAGTAAATGGGCCGAATAATTTTGCACGCCCCACTTTTCAGTTTTATTATTACAAAAAAAGTTTAAATGATCCAATAAATTTCGTTCCACTTCACAATTGTGACCCACTTGTTGTTGATTCTTCACCAAAAATTTAAAATGTTATATCTTTTTGTTTGAAGCCTGAATGTGGCAAAAGGTTGAAAAAGTTCCATGGGGCCGAATACTTTCGCAAGGCAGTGTATATCAAGAACAGAACCCCCAAAGTGAAGGAGGGTGCATTGGGCCACACATGCGCGGTACGCTCCAATTTATTTCTATGGGGAGCCGGCTTGGTGGTGGCCGGACCAGAGTCCTCCAGCCACCACCTTGCAGGGCTCCGTTCTGGATATAGGTGTGGGTCCCAGCGGTGGGACTCGCACCTATAAGACAATGGGGGCATATCCTAGAGAGCAGGCCTTTATTCTGGTCTCAATTTTACTATATCTAATTATTACACACACACTATATATATATATATATATATATATATATATAATATATATATATATACACACACACACACACACTCCTTTGGCACTCCGCTTTCTGGTGGAATAGATATCAGTATAAGCCAGGGTTAGGCAACCTCCAGCACTGCAGCTGTTGTGAAAGTACAGTTCCCAGCATGATAGATTCACTTTTATGGGAGTTCTGACAAGAGCAGAGCAATTATGCATGCTGGGAGTTATAGTTTCGCAAAAGCTGCAGTGCTGGAGGCTGCCTAAACCCTGGCCTATACTGATATCTATTCCACCAGAAAAACCGACATAAAAGATGTTAGGGGTGATCGGCCCGCTGGCCCTGTGCTTGCCATGCTCCCATTCTGGAAAAAGTAGCCACGGCAACAAAGGAAAACCATTTGCCCAAAAAATTTGATTGATGTTGAAAAAGTTGCAAACATGTAGTGTGCGACTTTTTCATGCCAGCACACTGGGGTATATTTATTATGAATTAGGCTGTATATGCTTCAGCATCCAGTAACCTAAGATAACGCAGAAATGATTGCTTTTCACACATCACATTCCACTTGCTAATAGGCTGTGACTCTATGCAGCCTGTCTCTTTAACAATTACTAGACAATGTCAGACTGTGTGGGGACACACTGCAAGCCAATAGCACCCATTTTCCATGTTAGTCATAAATTTCTAGGAGAAATAACAGAGGAGTGACAACACAGATCTAAGAAAAGAGGCTTATTTATGAAAATAGACAAGCCAGGAGAGCCGTCAGGTCCTCTTCATATGAATGCTCTGTGTACACCTCATAAATCTAAATGACTTGCATGCTTTTTTTTTTTCTTTAAAAGCGATATCCAGAATTTTAGAAAGACAGATCATAGCAGGCAAAAAAAACATGATTAATACATACACTAACTAGTGAAGAAAAGGCATGAGAATTGTCGGTTTCATCTGCCATGTAATTAAAAGCATGCCACAGTGCAGCTCCGACATCTTCAGTGGATTCACGGTTTTCATTAGTGCTGACCACAAAGACAAACCCAATCCTGAAAAAATGAAGCAGAGAATAAAGCTAAACAATTCTGTAAGTAAATACAGTGCAATGTAAAAGTACTTGTCACCTTCCGGGTGGCCCCTATTAACCGTCTCAGACTGGACCTCCTTAAAGTGGACATGTTTAGTAACTACTTGCATTCCCCATGTAATAACAACTCTGGAGCATCTATTCTTATGGCTCCATGTTGTTGCCATTCCTGTATTATTTTTACTAGAAGTTTATAAATTAATTTCCAGCAGTCTGCAGTATGGATACAGATGGGCGTTACCAGTTGGGGTCTGTCTCTGCACAGCCTAACACCAGCAGCACAGATTGGATAATGTCAGACTGTACATGCACACACCCCCCACACCAAACTGTACCTTTACTGCAGACTGCTGGAGATTCATTGTCGAGTCTTTAAAGATGGTTCCCGCTCCGGAGCAAACTCCTGTGGACACCTGCAGCTAATAACGGAACCATGGCATCTGAAAAGATGGAAGCCCGGAAGCATGTGCTTCCCAGGCAGGAATGCCTCCCCTCAGTGGAGATCGGGGAAGGCGTTCCTTGCAAGTAATGAGTCTGTACTACACTTCCAGGCTCGTTATTTGTATGGGGACCTAACATAAAGGTAAATAAAAAGTAAAAAAGCTTTAAAATGAATATATATATATATATATATATTAATATATATATATATATATTTTTTTTTTTTTAAATCACCCCCTTTCTCCAAAATCAAAATAATTAAACAATAAAAATAAAAAAAAAAACCCATCATGATCATTGCCGCGAGAGAAAAAACGCCTGTGCTTATTAAACAAATCCCATACAGTGAATAGGGTAACAAAAAAAAAATGGCCAATTCACTTTTAACCTCCCAAAAAAAAAAAAATTTAACAAAAAGTGATGTCATACCCACTCCAAAATAGTATTATCAAAAACTACAGATCATCCCACAAAAAATGAGCCCTCACGCATCTCCATAGACATAACTAATAAAAAGTTATGGGGGTCAGAATATAGCGAATTAAACTTCTAGTAGAAATAATAAAAGAATGTCCCAACAGAGCCATAAGAATAGATGCTCCAGAACTGTTATTACATGGGGAATGCAAGTAGTTGGATATAAAAAGGGTTGAAGGTGACTGTGCTTCACGAAATTACATTGGTACTGTAAGTACAATACCTTAAAGGGGTATTCCCATCTCATAAATGTAGTTTGTATAGTTAGATATAGCCATACCAATATTATTACTAATAGGATGTATTTATATAAAATGTACCGTTTAGAAGATTTGCCTATTTGTATAGTCATTGTCCCACACACATCAGTCAGGCCGTTGCCCCTAGTAACGGCCACCGCGGGCCATGTAGTAGTGTGGCCGGCTTGCTCTTGTTCAAACCCGCTCTGAGGTAACTGCTGTATTGTGAACACACATTGTATGAGCATGCGGGGAGACATCTTAGGGTTGTAACATTTTTGTCTGCGCTTCCAAAACACAGAGAAACAGATCCTGTTCCAAGATCCATTCAGCTCTATGGAGCAGGATCCGTTTATAAAGTCTGCGTTTTGGACGGATCCTGACATTGCGTTTTTGGACTGGTAGCGTCCAAAAACGCAGATGTGAAAGTACCCTAAGATGTGTGTCTCCGCATGCTCATTGCAACGTGCGTTCACAATACAGCAGTTACCTCAGAGCGGGATTGAACAAGAATAAGCTGACCACCACTACTACATGGCCTCGGATGGCCGTAACTAGGGGCAACGGCCTGACTGATGTGTGTGGGACAGTGGATATACAAATAGGCAAATCTTCTAAATGATACATTTTATATAAATACATTCTATTAGTAAATAATATTGGTATGGCTATATCTAACTATACAAACTACATTTGTGAGGTGGGAATACCCCTTTAAGGCTTTGGGCTGTGTGAAAGTCCATTGCTTTGTGTTATACCTGTTGCCTTTAGGTTTACAGCTGAAAAATGGGTTTGGCTGAGAGCTGACCATCTAATTCTAATACATTAGCCAGCTCAAGCTTTAAAAACATTGGGGGCCATTTATTATACTGAAATATGCCTGTTTTAGGCGTAGAAAATGATGTAAATGTAAGGCAGCTTGGAAGCTGTCTTACATTTAGAACTGGCGCCGTATGCGCCCAAGGATATTTGGTATGGCTGTGGATATGTGGCTTGAGGTATGGAGTGTGGATTCAGGTTTTAGTTGATTTTACACCAGAATACATGAAGCTGTGTACGCAGCGTCCTTCAGTAGACAAGAATAGAATCACAGTGTGAATTGGGCTTATAAAACCATTTAAAGGGGTTGTTAATCACTAAAATACTGATGACCTATCCTCAGGAAAGGTCATCAATATCAGATCAGCGGAGGTCCAATTACTGTCACCCCCACCAATCAGCCATTTTAAACCAGCAGCACCATGTGCAAGCGCTACTTCCACTTCAAAATTACCTGCGAGTCATCTCTCTTATAGACACTTGTAATCTCGCTTGTATTGTATTAAAATACATTCACTTCCATAAGACAAGCAGTAAGTACACTGTGAGCCTCTATAAGCGAGACAACGCATAGGTAATTTTGAAGAGGAAGTAGCGCTTGCATGAGTGCCGCTACCGCTTCAAACTGCTGATTGACGAGGGTTTGTGGCAGTTGGACCCCCGCTAATCTGATACTGATGACCAATCCTGAGGATAAGTCATCAGTTTTGTAGCACTGCACAACCCCTTTAACATCTTCCAGTTAAAGAGACACAATACTTGGTAAAGCCCTGAAGCGCCTTCATTATAGGGAGAAAGACTCTGTGTGGCATGTCAACAGTTAAAAGGGTATTTCAGTTAGAGAATGTTATCCCCTATCCACAGGATGGGGAATAACTATTAGATTGGTGGGGGTTGCATCGATCACAAGATACGGTGTGAATAGGGGATAACTTTCTCTAACCGGAATTCCCTTTAAGTTGCACAAGATCTCTTCAATCTACATACTGAAACTCCCTATGTGTTTTCTTAAAGAGACCTTCTGGGCCAAAAATAAAAAAAAATTAAACAGGAAATGGACAGGACACTTACACAGTGAACTCCTTATTATGTTTTCAGTCACAGATCGACCACAATTCCTGGGCCCCTCTTCAACCATCCAAGACAGCCATACTGCTTCTCACACTACCCAGTGCACACTGTGCATTTGTATTATCGTGAGATCAGACATTTGGGGAAAAAATAGACTTAACACAACTAATAATTTAGGTGTATTAAAGAGTGATATATAGTGAGATGATAGATAAAATATCTAAAAAGCCAAAGATTAAGTAAAATAACAGTCACCGAGAGTCGTCAAAAAATGGGCCAGCTCAATTGACCAGTGCCCAATATGGCACTTGGCCGACGCCCATATGATACAAAGGGAGGCATCAAGACATCTTACCCTGATGATGTCTTCAATGGAGCTGAGCTCTCTGTTCCAAAACTGAGGGCGAGATTTATCAAATTGGTGTAAAGAAGAACTGGCTTAGTTGCCCATAGCAATCCATCAGAGCCCACCTTTCAGTTTCCAAAAGAGCTGTGGAAAATGAAAGGTGAACTCTGATTGGTTGCTATGGGCAACTAAGGGCTCGTTCACATCACCGTTAGGCTTCCGTTCAGTCTTTCCGTTATAACATCGTTATAACGGAAAGAAACGGAATCCCTAGGACGGACATCAAAACGGACACCTTAAGAGGCATTCCGTTTTGATCCGTCATAATAGAAGCCTATGCCCTGCATAACGGATCCGTCTGGTTGCCGTTATGCTGGACGGAAAACAAAGTCCTGTCGACAGGACTTTGTTTTCCGTCCAGCATAACGGCAACCAGACGGATCCGTTATGCAGGGCCATAGGCTTCTATTATGACGGATCAAAACGGAATGCCTCTTAAAGGTGTCCGTTTTGATGTCCGTCCTAGGGATTCCGTTTTCTTTCCGTTCTAACGATGTTATAACGGAAAGACTGAACGGAAGCCCTAACGGTGATGTGAACGAGCCCATAGTCAGTTCTACTTTACAACAGTTTGATAACTCTCCCCCTAAGTGTTTTCTAGTCTCCTAGCCTAAACTAAAAGTTAGTACACATGTACAGTTACCTCATACTGTAGACATGTGACCAGTTATAGACATTACTAAATAACTGCATGAAATTAAAGGGGAAGAACTAAATAAAACCCTTGCTTTACAGCATTGGTACTTCACGACACTTCCATCTTGTCCAGCGCAACTCTTGGATTGAAGTGAGCAGCACAGGTCAATCCGCGGGCAGGTATAAGCCGATTGGTAGTCTGGGAAGTGGCACAACCATCTTGGGTGATAAAAAGAGGAGTCTGGGAAACAGTAGCTCTTTCGATGAAAAGGTGGGCATCAAGTAGCCGTAATGTCCGTTCCTCAGTTAATATAAACTTTTTTTCTGAACTGGAGGGTTCCTTTAAGTTCAGACAGAAGGCTTCAGCTCCTTTCAGTCTATACATATCTTGTTTAAAGATAAATTTCCTACATGACAACCTTTGACAACCTTAGAGCCATGGGAAAATGCACTATGGGTCTCTAGAATTTTAAAATGAGTGGAATGCATCCCTGGTTACTTTCCAATGGCTCCCCTAAGTAAGCGTGCATAGTCATGGGAAAATATAGATCGGTTTATTTGTTATTACAGTCAGTTTTCCCCTTATGCATATTTTAGGTCTACAGCAGCAGCATTTACAACATTACCATTTCATTTTTATAATGGATTAGTTATTCTTGCCAGTTACCATACAATACCTGAGAGGCACATTGTGTTGGTAGAATAATTCAGCAAGCTTCACATAATCAGCGGCATAATCTTGAGCAGGATCGAAGAAAAGAACCTATGAAAATTGTACAAGTCACTTAATATCCATGAAGTACGGTTCCACTCTCTAGACAAGCAGCACAGTGATGCTTAATTAGTGATAGATGCACAATGCATTCACGTGTCGGGAGAACAGAACCTAGTATCATTTCATAATGTAAATTAACACTCGATGTGCTCAGCAAGGGCACTTTAGTCATGTTCTGGCACCTTTACCAGAACAAACAGTAGGAGTTCTAGATTAATAAAGTCATATACAGATCTGAACACAAAACTCCTCATCTATTGCTATATCCAATTAGCAAGGTACCGCAAACTAAATATTACAAAGCTATGGACTCAATTTATTACGCTCGCGAGACCTGACGGAAAAAAAAGCGGCAAAAAGGGTTCATAAATATAGAGTTCAGTACAAATGTTCGACATGCCACTTTAATCTTGTAGTAGCCTGAATATTTGTGTGGCGTGCCGCCCTAAGACTGAGTGAATGAGTAGTGTGCTGCGTTATGGGAGTAGCGCGCCACATTGCTCAGTCTGCTGAATGCTACATTTGTAGCAATAAAAATCCCTTCCCCTGAATTCTAATCAAAGAAAAAAATGGCATCCTGTCACAGTGTCATTTTAAGGCACATATAATTTAAAGGGGTTGTCCTTGGAACCAACAATCCCTGGGCTCCTCCCATACTTGCTGCTGCTGCTCCGTTCCTGTCCACTTCTGGACCTCGCAAGACCAAGAAGCGGCCAATCACAGGCCTCAGTGGTACAACACTGCTGTCCATAAAGAAAGTTTTAAGGAATGTTCTCCCTCCGCCCTTGTGCTGTCAAAAAATTCTCCTTCTCATGCAAAAAGATGCAAAGGAGAACGGATCTCCAATAGGCGAATGAAGCCTCTTTATTTGCTCTACATTTTGTTTCCTTTTATTATCATTATATTTTTATCTGGATGGGGGGGACTTAACAGGGTTGTCCCACGAAAATATTCTACAGTTTTCAAACCAGTATCTGGATCTGAATACTTTTCTAATTGCGTGGAATTAAAGCTTTTATATAGCTACTGCGTTATTCAATAGTGCCACCTGCTGTTTGTTTTTTTATTTCTTTATCCTGTTCACTGAGAAGGCCACACATGCTCATTTTCATCCTTCTACTTCCTCCTGAGCCGTGATAGGGACAGCTGAGACACGCCCCCTGAGCTGCAGTAGAAAAGACACTCCCCTTAAGCTGTCAGTTTGATATAAATCTAGCAGAGCAATGAATGGAGAGATCTCTGGATCCATGTGAGGTACAGGGCTGGTTCTGACTTTGTTAAAAAGAGGTTGTCGTGGACTATATGATGTCTGATTTTCATTTTTTACATTACTCATGGGATAACCCCTTTAAAAGGGTCTCAGGCACTCCTATGACAGGAGTTGAAAAATATAATGCTGCAATATGCAGCGCTGTCACTATTAAAGAGTTCATACTATCCATTTTTTATCATTTATTAAGAACCGATATATATTTTTTTTATACAAAAAAATGGAAGATGGATATAATTTTGTTTTAAATCACTCCATGTATTCTACTTCCTGTCCTCCTTTGCTTGGACTTTTAGTACAGCAAACAGCATCACTTGATGTTCTCAGTCAGACCATCACTGCGGCCAGGTAGAGAAGGGGGTGAGTGACTCAACATACAGCATCACACATAACATTGTTAAAGGGGTTGTCTCATCTCACAAGCTATACTGTTTCCCTATCTCAGTAGGCTGTTTCCACAGCTCTCATGGGAGATACTGAAAGAGCAAGTGTCGGAGCACTACTTTAGTAATGGTGAGATGAGACAACCCCTAAATAAAATGCTCTTCTAGGCCTATCAAGAAAACAGTAAAGCTATGATATTGTTATCCTAATCATAGTGATCTACTATTATACCAAAAGATAACATCTTCCTCTCAGAGCAGCAGTAAACTAACAATGAGTTTCCTGACAGAGGGCTACTGAAGGACAATGTTTTTTTATTTCATTTTCAATAGCACACAACTGCCAAAGTGAAAAAGAAATACAGCCAAAAAAAATTGAAAAAGTTTTCTATGAATATTGAGTTTAAAAACATACATACTCCTTTCTGACTGAAGTGACCCTTCAGTAGATGGTTTGCAGGTAGATGGCCCATGTATCTAATGAGAAGCTGCATTGCTCACATGAGCGTTGTGCCCCATCACGTGTCTGATAGGCAGAGGTGCATTTTAGTTATGCTACAAATGTTTAGAATAGTTAACTTTCTCTTTACTGTTTAACAGATATAGTGTGGGAAATTAAAACTCCACGGATGACTGATAAATCCTAGGATAATGCCTAGAGATGCAGAAAAGACTAGACTGATTCCTGTGTATGGGAAATGTGCACAACTTGCACAATAAATTAGTGGAAGAACACACGCAGATGCAATAAAATGCTAATCTTAATCACCTTTCCACCTTCATGCTCCTCTGCCTCCATGCTTCAATGAATTGCTAGATTATGTACCACTAGGATTCAGAGATCTCCCAGCACGGAAGCATACAGTACATGCCAATCTCTCTATTTGTAGGACGCATCATTTATTTCAGCAACGGCTTTTTAACTCCTGTGCCAAGACGTTCTTAGGCGACTAAGCATTGTTTACTACTTCAAGCTACAGTTATTCCCTAATCCGCAGCTATTTTCTCTTATCCCCAAAAGGCTTAGTTACTTTCTCATTAGGAACACACTGCCCCCCAGGACTTCTTCAACGGTACAAGCCCCCAGCAGGATTAGAAGGAACTTTTGGGATATAGTTTCGCAACACTTCTGTAAACTTGGCAAACTGAATCCATCGCTGCGGAAGAATCAACATGGTATTAAACTACATTTTAAAGGATTTATGGAATAAAACACCTAGATAAGGCACGTAAAAGTCTTCTATTAGAAGCAGTGCAGGCCTGTCATTTTAAATAGGGATTGTCACTAAATTAAAAGGTGCGATTATTAATGCTCTTCATTTTTTATCCCTAGCATTACCTAATAGAAGGTCGCCATGACTTTCTTCTCTTTCAGAACATAGCACTACAGAACAAGGCATTCTTGTGTGTGCTGCAAAACCTATCCTGTGATGAAAGCAGATGGCAAGGATTTTTTTTCTGCCAGCCTATTGTACGCCATTAATCTTTGTCATATTTCTTCCTAACAGCAGCAACTAATTGTATTTATTTTCTGCTTATCACATTAGCAATTCAACGGCTTTGTTCACAACAGATGCTTCAGTTTTATATTTAAAATTTAGTGTATAAAAAAAAAAAAAGAACAAACTGTCCACAAAAAAGACATGGTTCATCGTGCACATCTTGTAGCTACTTCATATGTGGTCTCAGTTTTTTTTTTTAGAAATCCCTGCATATCTTGCATACATACGTGTCCATATACAATATAAGTATATACCCCAGTATTGTATACATGAGTATAAAGTGTAACAGTATCACAGCATAGTTTCTGCTTCTAATACACGTACATCTAAAGCAAAATTGAAACACGTGCCAAAATTAATGCCACTTCTATGATTGTCTTAGGGATTTTTTTACCTCCTTTTATGTATTGGCCTTTTAAAAAGGACCTGTCACCGCTCCTGACATGCCTGTTTTAATCACTTCATGCATTTCCCATGTAATAACAAGTCTGGAACATCTATCCTTATGTCTCTATGTTGTGCCGTTCCTTTATTATTTTCTACTAGAAGTTATGAAATAATTGCTAGCAGTCTGCAGTAAAGGTACAGAGGGGAGGTAACAAGCTGGGGGTGTGTCTCTGCACAGACTCACTCTATGCAATGAGTGCTGCCATTGTCAGACTGTGTAGGGACACCCCCCCCCCCCCCCCAACTGGTTACCTCCCCTCTGTACCCTTACTGCAGACTGCTAGCAATTTTTTCTTAACTTCTAGTAGAAATAATAAAGGAATGGCACAACACAGAGTCATAAGAATAGGTGCCCCAGAATAGTTATTACATGGGGAATGCATGACACTATTAAAACAGACATGTCAGGAGCGGTGACAGGTCCTCTTTAATGCACTGTGAACATCGTTTTACACAACATTTTATCTGCATGTACTGTAATATCCTATTAGCCTTTACAGGCAGACCCATCCACCTCAGCCTAGCGGTGTGTTTGTTTCATCATGTCACAGGGTATGTGTCTGTTTTCTATTGGGGGTCATTTTCCATGATCCCATTAGTAATTTTTTGGTTTCTTCATTTATATATACATCTTTTTTGCATACCCTGTGTAGTCTATGTGCTTTTGGATATTCAGTGACTAATTAATATTCATTCATCTGGTGAATATATCTGGTTTATATACATCAGGTTCTGGCATTGTTGCTTGTGATATTGTATTCACGTTAACACATAGGCTTTATTTTTGATAGACAGCTATTTATTTTATTATTTCCTTGTCATTATACATTTGTCACTTGTGACATTATAGGGATACTGCACCGCTAGTGTGTGTACTCTGCATTGTTGGGGGATTTTCTTCACTTCAGCATTTTACAGCAATATTATTCATATATATTTATATAATTGTGATTTTTCATCAATAAACTTATATTCATTTTTTATTTTTTTGGCTTGCTCCTTTTTGTGGTTCTGTGAGTAATTGTGGAGCGAGGGCCACTGTTGTATTCATGTAGGCATTTGTAGGTATTAGCAATTGTGCCAATGCCTGTACCCTTTCTCAAAATGATGCATTTTGTGACCCATGGATGCTGTCCTGTTCATTTTTGTGTGAATGTAAGCTTAAAAATCAGTCCCACAAACATGTTTGTATTTTGGTCCACAAAACGCAGATACCCTCTGTGTGCCTGCCCCATTTTTCTGACTCCCATCAATAGACATGCCTATTATTGTATACAGCACAGATCAGAATAGGACATATTCTATAATCTGCAGAATGGCCACATGGATGCACCAAAAATACAGATGTGTGCATGGCCCCATGGAAATGTATCAGTCAGTATGCTATCTGCAAAAATGTGGATAGCACACAGATGAAAAAAAATTATTGTGTGCATGAGGTTTAATGCTTTTTACTGATAAATTAAAGAGTTGTGCAGTCCTACAATAGTGATAACCTATTCTCAGGATAGGTCATCAATACCAGATCAGCAGGGGTCCGACTCCTGCCACACCCTAAGGCCCCATTCACACGACTGTGTGAATGGGGCTGTATCTATCCGCAAAATTGTGGGAATAGATGCGGCCCCATTCACCTCTATGGGGCCGGGAGCCGCGGCACGGAGCTAGCTCTGTGCCACGGCTCTTTTGAAGCATGTCCTATACTTATCCGTGCGCATGGACAAGTATAGGCATTTTCAATGGGGCCGCATGGCGTGTGTTCCGAGCGCTGCGGAACACACGCCGGCGGCCCATGTATATTTGCGGGTCCACAGTAATCCGGGCCCGCAAATATACGTTCGTGTGAATGGACCCTAAGTCAGCTGCTTGAAGGGGTAGCAGCCCTTGTGTAAATGCTGCTGCTTCTGCTTCATAATAACCTTTGTGTCGTCTCCTTTGTAGAGACGGTAGAGACGGTGCAGTGTATTTATTCGTTCCATTCAAGTTTGTATGCATTTATTGTGAGCACATTCATATATGTATGAGCGGATACTCACCAAATTGAAAAAGTTTCTCCTGATGGAACGTATGGCTCCAGGAAACACTGGCCTCAACAGCTCTTGGAGACTAGAAGGCCATTTGGAATACTTGTGATCCATCTCAATATCATTAACCCACTGGAACAACACAGACATTAAACTGTTTAAACATTAATGTTTTTTGTTTTACAAAAATGGTTTTGGGCAAATAAAAAACAAATCTGTAGATTCATATATAAAAAATACAATAAAAAAAAAAAACATTTGCAGATTTCCATCAGGGATTCTGCACAGAAAAAGCTGTATATCTCTAACAGAAGACATGTATTTAAAGGGCATGATAAAACTGGCTGACCTGTTACGTGTGCTTGGCAGATGAAGGCATCTGTGTTTGTCCCGTGTTCATAGGTGCCCGTATTGCTGAGATAAGTTGCAATAAATGCAATAAATGCGAATGAGCCTCTAGGAGCAATGAGGCTCAGCTCTGTCTGCACCTGCTGCACCCTCTTCACTTTGATTTACTTTAGGAGGTCAGAGCCGGGCGTGATGGCCTGGCCCTGTCAATCAGTGTGCAGAGGGCGCAGCAGTTGTAGAGAGAGCTAAGCCTCTATGAGTAATGGAAACGCCCCCAT
The DNA here is from genome assembly GCA_900303285.1 of Rhinella marina. Taxonomy (NCBI): domain Eukaryota; kingdom Metazoa; phylum Chordata; class Amphibia; order Anura; family Bufonidae; genus Rhinella; species Rhinella marina. The sequence continues at coordinate 264 of ONZH01004885.1, read as the reverse complement.
TGCTCCTAGAGGCTCAGTTGTATACATTAAAACATCATGTTTCTCAGCAATGTGGACACATATGAACATGGGACCAACACAGATGTCTTCAGCTGCCAAGTGCACAGGTAACAGGTCAGCCAGTTTCATAGGTATAGATCTGCTGACAGATGCCCTTAAAAACGTACCCGTCATTTCAGGTGACTTTTTCAGAATAAGCCCACGTAGATGTATATGCGGAATAATGTTATTTTTAGCCATTATATGACTTGTAACTGATATTTT
>ONZH01004884.1:0-20422 GCA_900303285.1 Rhinella marina | reverse complement strand
TCTACTAGGAACATTAAGTTGAAAGTTCCTTCTTGGAAGTTGGGTCCAAGATTTATTGGCCCATATAAGATCACGGCCATTATTAATCCTGTAGCATTTCGTCTTGAACTTCCTCAGGCCCTGAAAATCCATAATGTGTTTCACAGATCTTTGTTGAAGAGGTATGTTGAACCTCTGGAGCCATCTCCCTTGCCACCCGTGCCTGTCTTGGTGGATGGTAATTTGGAATTTCAGATTGTCAAGATAATTGATTCTCGAGTTCTGCGGGGGACCCTTCAATATCTGGTTCATTGGAAGGGTTATGGTCCTGAGGAGAGGTCATGGGTACCGGCAGCTGACGTGAATGCCAGTCGTTTGGTGAAAGCCTTTCACAGGTGTCATCCTGAGAAAGTTGGTCCTGGGTGTCCGGAGGTCACCCGTAAAAGGGGGGTAATGTCACGAGTAGACCTGCGTCTGGAATCAGACGTTCTGCACGGCTTTCGAAGTGACATCTTTGACAGGCCATTCCCTTTGTTTGTGTGCTCTTCCCCACACCTCTTCCCCTCAGCTGTTGCCGCTTGGCAATCAGCTTTCCCCTATTTACCCCTTCCTCTCCCAGTATCCCTTGCGGTTTATATTTTCTACTTGCTGGGTTGAGAGTGGTGTGGATCTCGGCTGAGATCCTGTTGCTGAGTTCGACTTAAGTTAAGTTTCTGTCTTCATTTGTTGTTTTCCTTTTGGAGTCTCCTGTTCCTCCTTATACTTGGAGGAACGGGTTTACTCTCTGGAGTCACTAGCCTGCAGGGGTTTCTAGGGTGTATTTATATTAGGTTCCGGTGTATGAACATTCCTACCTTCCAGGATTGTTCATACTGGTAGTCAGCCTAGGGCCTAGTCTCAGGGTCCTCTGCAGGAGGTGACCGTCTCCCTGGTTTTGTGTGTCCCCATCCCTCGTACGCTCGGTGTGGCTTTCCCCCCCACACCAGAGCGTGACAGTGAGACCCGCATGCCTACGCTCGGGTCCGCTCAGTGTTCGGCTGAACACCGCGTGTGCTCAAGTGCGATACTCGAGTATGCTAATGCGTATGAATTTGTATGCTAATGCTACGCATTGTACGCTAATGCGTACAAATTTGTATGCTAATGTTACGCATTGTACGCTAATGCGTACAAATTTGTATGTTAATGCTACGCATTGTACGCTAATGCGTACGAATTTGTATACATGCTAAATTAGCATACAAATTTGGACGCATTAGCGTACAATGCGTAACATTAGCATACAAATTCGTACACATTAGCGTACAATGCGTAACATTGTGCGCTAATGCGTACAAATTCAGTTAATTAGCGTACTTTAACGAGTGAAAGAGGAGAATTTGCGATTCTGACCTTTTCCTATGAACCTGACACCCTCCCCTCATCCAAGCAGGGGGTGCCTGGTCTTCTCCCATTGACTTACATTGTGCTCGGGTGCTCTGTAGAGCACTCGAGCATCACCAAGTGTTCTACCAGAGCACCCGAGCACATGAGCTCTTTGGTGCTCGATCAACACTAGTTGTTGGTTTTCAGTATTTAATTGCTAATCGTTTATAGTTCAATTGGCTATTTAATTAATTTGATAGGTAACATTAAGCACAGTGGCCAATTTTATTCCATTAATAAAATAGAATTAATAATTTACGAGTCGTCAATTCTTCATTTATGTCATAGATGTTTGAATATTTCTTTGGGGCCTATGACACCATGCTAAATTGTCATGTGGTCTGTGGTGGGCTTCAGTATAACTGTTGCACTAAAGTACAAGAGCTCACAATCACTTGCACTGCACTGCAATTTGCTGAGGATTTTCATTATGGAATCTACACATCTATTGTACAGCACATAACAATCCATTTACAGTGCAGCTGGTTGTCATTGATGCTTCTTAAATTACTGTACATTGTAGATTCTACTGAAATCTACAGCATCTGCCAACAGAAATCTCATGTCTATGGCTGGCTTTATTCTGCCTATGAAAGACTAATTGACAACAGAAGGGAACAATTTTCTTTTGGTTGATTAACAGAACATCAGAAAATGAGAAATGACAAAAAATTTGCCTTACGTTATTTCTTGCAAGTTTTTGAAAACTTCTGGCCGATTGATACATCCAAATGTTGTCCATTAGTTTTATGATCCTTCAACCAGACTTGTGTCACCAATGGAATTACTGGACAAAAGTGCTTATAAAACCAATCTAAAATATTTCTATAAAAGTCGAATGTTTCTCACTGGTGCACAAACGAGGAGGTCTTGAGGGAATAGTAGAAGATGAACTGCAGATTACTAAATTGTTCTTACCTTAAAGACCTCATAAAAGGCAGGCTTAGCAGAACCTCTGAATATATTACCTGCACATCTGGAAATGAATATATTCTTGACTGTGAAGTATGTCCAGCATTATTTAGAGAGATTATCTGTTCTGTTGTTCATGGGTACAGCTGTTATACCATTTAATAACCAGCCACTACTCTTTACTACAATGGAGAATCTGGGACCACATTATTTTTTTTTTTTAAATATGAGTCTATAACTAATTGACAGACATTACTATCAAGAAATCTCTGGGGATAATTAAAAGCCATGGAAAGGACAGGATAAATCTTTATTTTTAATATTTTCTAAATAAGTGATTACTTAGGCTTAAGTGTTTAATACAAAGGATTTAAAGAGTATGGCCACACATACAGGTTTTTAATACAATTTTTAAAGCCCAAACCAGACGTGGATTCAAAAAAGAGAGGAATAGTATCTATCCTCAGAACCTTCTCTTCATTTATAATCCACTCCTGATTTTGTCTTTAATACTGCATCAAAAAGCCTACATGTGTAGCCGTACTCTTATTGAAGGAAAAAAATATTTTTGATTCTTTTGTTTTATTGATATTGTAGTCTGTAAGTAATAAACCAACTTATATTACAGAAAAAAACATGACATATACTATAGAATAAAGAGTTTCTCCTTGTAGATATTTATTGACTATATAACAGCCAACAGGGATGACCGTACTTAATTTACCAGTACACAAACTCAAGTCACATGAAAGGAGTGCTGTAGTCAAAGTGATTTAATTTGTCATTTAACAAAATAGTGGATGTACATGGCTAATTAAGAAACCAATGCCTCCCAACCATAGCAACTAATAAAGTGTTAGGGTCCATTTACATAGGCCAATACACAGGGCAGTGATTGGAAACGAACTGTTCCTTTTTGATCATTGCCTGATCATTCATTTGCATTACATTCAGCAATCATTCCCTCTGTATGGAGATGAACGATCACTACTGTAATAACTGGATTCTGGATAACTGGATTACGAACGGAAATTGATCTAACTCCATTGTCAGAGTCTGTTCATCTCTGTTTAAGTCAGTTTTTTGTCCTATCTGGCACTTATTTCTGTTGTTCCGCTGTTCTAATGGAGCAGAAGAAAAATGAAACAAAAAAAAAAATTGCAGTGATGTGAACCCGGCCTATCAAGTATAAGCATCTAAAATAAAAAATAAACATGGCTTACAGCTACTGTAAAAAGAGCATGAAAAATGAAAAAAAAAAAGGCATTTCAAAAATAAAAATCTGAGGGGTCAACTGTAGCCTTAGGAATTTACAAAGTGCTTAATAAAATCTTTAAAAAAAGACATAAAATCAGCAAAAATACAAAACAAATGGCCAAAGAGAGCAAAATATTCTTTAAATATATAAAAAAAACAAGGTCAGAGCACAAAATTAGATAATTATTATTAGATTACATAGAACAAAACATTAACATTAAATATAAATTAATAATTTTGAAATTATTTATATTTTCTGGGGTACTGAATATCCCTGATTTGAAAATGATATAGAGGACAGGATTAATAGCACTTCTCTATTTTTGCAGATAACATCAAACTATGTAGTATTGTACAGTCTATGATGGTCCATAAACTGCAAGCTGACTTAGACACTGAGGGGATCATTTATTAAGAACAGAGTTTAATAAGGCCCTGCCCTGGCAGTGGATCCTCTGCAGTTATGCATACCCCCCAACTTTTGAAAATTGCAAAGAGGGACAATGTGTGCGGTGCACATGACGGCAGTTTTTTTCATACTAGGCCACACCTCTAAGTCCACCCAAAGCATAATTACTGGAGCACCTGCAGCAATTTTTTTCTTGCATTGCAATATCCATATAAATTGGCACATAAATCATCAGATTATAGATATTTTAAGGTATACATTGCACCAAATAATGAAGTTCTGGTCTAATATACAGGTAGAAACCATACAAACACTTTAGTAAGGAGGAATTTAGTAAATTTATTAATGCATTAATTCCCCAGGTCAAAAAGAGGGACATTTAAGAATCAAAGAGGGACAGAGGGACTTGGGTCAAAAAGAGGGACTGTCCCTCCAAAAGAGGGACACTTGGGAGGTTTGGTTATGTACAGGCTCCGGCCTCTACATAAGTTCAGCGGATCCAGCACAGCTTCTAAATCTTTGCCAGTAATGTAAGTTAGACAACACCAGTGTCGTGTAGCGCGCTGTGGTAATTTTTTAGTGCCCCCTTTCATAGTAATAACTAGGTATGAGCGAATTGACTTTGGATGAAACATCCGAAGTTGATATGCATATAAATTTGTTCTAATACTTTAGCTCCGTACAGTATTAGAATGTATTGGCTCCTATGAGCCAAAGTTATTAGTTTGCGAAGTCTCGCAAGACTTTGGCTAATAACTTCAGAAATTAATTTCTACTGTTAAAAACCTTTTACCAAACTCGGTTTCATTTCCAAGTGGTACCTTATATAAGCCAATACATTCTAATACTGTATGGAGCGCTCGTTCCGTATAGTATTCTAACAAAGTTTTATGCAAATCGACTTTAGATGTTTCATCCAAAGTCGATTTGCTCATCCCTAGTAATAATGCCCCTTAGTGCCCCTTGAGCAGTAATTATGTTCATTTGTGTGCTTCAGGCAGTAATGAAACCCCTTACTGTCCCTTACTGCAAGAAAACTTAGACTAGCACATCCAAAGTCACAGGTGCACATCCATAAAGGTAATGTCACGACAGGGAAACAAGGGATAGTGTGCCCTGTCTGAACCCCACCTCTTTCCCTGCCTACTTACAGTAGATGCCCTAGGCGGCAAAACCGTAACTTGGAGACAGTCCCTATGCTGAGTACGTGCACAGGGAAGGGAAGGGAACACAGGGAAAGACGAACACAGACAGAACAAACACAATAGCAGACTAGTCAGCCAGCCAAGTCAAGAACAGGAGGTCACGTCAAATACCGAGGGGAATAGCAAAAGCGTAGTCTAAGTCCGAAGCCAAAATCCAATATACCAATAATCAACAGCAAGGTCCAACACAAAGCACTGATCTCAGAAGACTAATCACAGGCATCTGAGTGAGGCAGTTGCCATCTTTAAATAGCCCGCCCAGGATCATGTGATGTGGCCAGCATCACATGACCTGAGGCGGAGCAAGCTGTCCAAACAATATGTAAAGTAGCCATGTGGTGTGATCAGCACCACATGGCTAAACCCAAACAGAGAATTAACTCATGAAGTGCTGGCTGACAAGACCAGCACTTCAATTCCCTATTGCTCGTCTCTAGGGGGGCGGAGAGGTCCGGCGATGTCGTGCAGAGGGAGCGCGACGCCGACCTCGCGTGACAGGTAACATGCAGACAGCAAAATACTTATGGCAGCATACCGTTATACATACAAACAACAGAAGTAAGGTTTAGGGATTATTTTGTATTACAGTGGTACTATACCTACTATACATGAAAAATGGAAGCCCCTTGTGCACATTTTTGATCAAATGTGCGTCAGGCCCATCTAGCAACGTCAAGGTGGCTTCTGCAGATCGCAATCTAAAAGAACTGCCTCTCTTGGGCCTAACTTAAGCCTACAATGTTCAGGGCAGTGTAGGAACCAGCTATATGGGCAGATGGGCGCCGTCTGCATTACCGTGTGCATTATGTTCTCGTGCACCCACAATCATAGGTAATCCGTTCTGTACTTACTGTGCTGTCAGTATTACAGGCAGTTGTAATTTATTGCCATCTACACCACTGTACAGGGTACCAAAATTCATAGCTAATCCCTTCTATTAGCTGGAGAATTATTGTATGTCAGTATTACAGATCAATAAAAGCATCAGGTCATGGACTTAACTGTGCAGTGCAAGAGCCAAGTCCAAGATTCAATTAGTAGCAGTGGGGGCCAGTGGGGACGGAGGCAGCAGCAGTAGTGGCAGTAACCGTGACCGTCCTTACACCGGTCTCACACACTTACTGGAAAATCCTTTTAGAGACTCTGTCATCAAGAAAACCAATTTCCATATGTCCTTACGATGGGAGACAGAATCCCACTCTTGTAGCTCGAGCAACGAGTTACTGGCACAGAGCTGCTCTCATTATGGCCATCCCATCCTTGTGTTACATGGTTGGCCATTCATTTGAAAGGGCAGTTATAATACTGTACCCTGTGAAGGGAAATGTAAAGGTTGTATACATTAACAGCTCATCATCAGGAGTTTATGAAGCTGGACCCTCAGAGATCAGCTGATAGCTGGATGGGACGCATAATGAAAATAGCTTTTTCTTGATGAGACAATGCCTATAAAATTAGTGCTCCAGAATTGTTACTACAAGGGGGTGCAAGTAGTTTCTTAGGCTTCATTCACATGACCGTATTTTGTTTCCGTGTCCGTTCCGTTTTTTTTTGCTGACCATATGCGGAACCATTTCATGGGTCTGCAAAAAAAATGGAAGGTACTCCGTGTACATTCCATTTCTGTATGTCCGTATTTCCTTTCCGCAAAAAAGATAGTCCTATGTCCTATTCTTGTCCGTTTTGCTGACAAGGATAGGCATTGTTACAATGGATCCACAAAAAAAACGGAAACACGGATGCCATACGGAACTTCATCCGTTTTTTTTTGCGGATTCGCAATTTGCGGACCGCAAAACACATACGGACGTGTGAATGAAGCCTAAAACAGACATGTCAGAAGAGATGACAGCTCTTCTTTAAAATCCAATGACCAAGGTGTTTGTAGATATTATAGTAAATCATTAACTAAAAGCAAGAAGTTGCAGGTTTCTTTTCAGACAGTTTTTATGACTTGTGTAAAGTATTTTTTATTATTAGCTCTTTGTAACCAGGAAAAGGGTGATATCATTATTCAGCTCATTCTTCCAACATGGAGGGAACTAAGCCAACCCTTAGCCTAGATGATGTGTGCTCTGTTACCCCAGGTGGCGTTAAAATTAGATGAAAATCTAATATCTATCTTTTATGTGGTTGAGTTAGGCTTTGTTGATAAAATAAGAGGTTGTAGGTTCAGCACATAAAATTATCATACATTATTCAATAGGTTTATAAAACTAGTTTGCCAGATGCCTTAAACTTTGGCGTCGTTTATTGATCCTGCTGCCAACATCTACATGATTGCCATGTAAGATCAATGCCAGAAAGTGAATGCATGCAGTAAAATAAGATAAATCAGCAAAGTGAGCTGTACAGTATGTTGGCACATTAGACAAAAAGACGTAAAAATGTGAAGTGCTCAGCAAAAGCTGATCAATAAACGTGCATCATGGGTAGAGCTGATTCTGAGTCATGTATTTCTGCTTCCATAGTACATCACAGCAGTAAGTAGGTCCACACGTACAGTGTTATGAATGGTGATTTATTGTACATACTCAGAAGTTTATTACATGTATAATTGTACAGAAAACACATTGAGGTTGAAGGCTCTTATGCTGTACCAATATTATGTAATTAACCAGCAGATTGACCTTGCCCTTGCTCATAAAGGAAAGTATTGTAACATCATTCCAAGAACATGCCATCTGACAGTTGTCCAGCACTTACTGGTCTAAGTATCACCACAATAACTGCTTATTATTTGAGCCTGGAAAAGATCCACTAGGATTTTGTTTTACGAGTTTTAATGAGAAGGTGTTGTATTTCATGAGATGAAATCATAACACAGCGGGTTTGGAAGACTTTTGAAGATTATTTTTTTAGCGTGTTGGCACATGGCACACACTCGGGATTTATATGTGTATTAAAGAAATATATAGATCTTCTTTCATTGGATTGAAATAAGAAGTGCGATATAATCCTTCATTGATGGCCTGGGCAGCAAGATGGCTGTAGTCATTTACAAAGTATGCTGCGTGCAGGTACTTGTTGCAGCCTCATTATTCTAGACTTACTTTATGTACATAGCTACAATATGACAGCATTCATTTAATCTGAGATCCATTGTTTTACATCACTTGTATTGTGATGTGATATGATTACCAACTTGCTTCATGCTAAAATGACATATAAGGTAGACAGTATATATATATTACACAACTTTTCTAGTTATTGATATTTCTTCAGATTTTCCAGTGAATGACAGGTGGATCGCAGTGATAACAGGTCAATACTATAGACTTACAGCACAAGGGCCATGCATTAGGATACAAGAAGGGCAACAAATACCAGGCACAACTGCATATACTGTCAATGTGCCATTGTGGCTGGATAGGCAGATGCTATGGCCCCACTCTGTTTTCCTGGAAAGCCCATTTAATACATTATTTTCAGGAAGCCGTTAATTTATTTTATCTGCTGACTTTATCCTTGTCATTAGAGCATATCTGTAGCATAAAAAAATAATATCCAGCATTATAGAATTAGATGTGTACAGGAAGCAGGCACATTTCTATGAGATTCTTATCTGAGCAAAGTTCTGCATATTTCAGATTGTGCAATGTATTTTATAATGAATCAGATAAGCCGAGGAGCGATGAATAACGTTATAGCAATCTTCTCCTTGAAAATCATACATAAACTCTACCTACTCCAAATCCGTAGAGTTATCTGGTCTAGAGGATGATCAGCTCTGCATGGCTACATACTGTTCACACCATCATGTAATGTTTATTGTATTGTAGCGTGGAACATAACATCCAGCGTCAGGGGTGGAGAGGCCAGCCAATAGAAGGCCACGAAGTGGACGCTAGGGAGGCTTGTACCTGTCGTGACCTGCTATTAGCCTGCTATTGGCTTCCCCCTCACTGTCAGATGTTTTGATTCGTGCGACAGGGAGATGCAGCAGTGGTCGTGTGGGTAGCAGGAGCTATGCGGGTGTCAGGGAGTGAGGTAAGTATAACCTGTATGAGGTGCCTGGGCATTAGGGAGGTCATTATAGGGTTGGAAAACCCCTTTAAAGGGGTTTTCTGGGATTTTACTACTGATGACCTATCCCATGAGTGCTGCGGCCTTCTCTTAGCTTTTCCTAGGCCAGTGACATCACGTTCATCGGTCACGTGGCCTAGGAGCAGCTCAGCCCAATTCAAGTGAATGGGGCTGAGCATGATACCAAGCACAGCCGCGATACAATGTACGGCGCTGTGCTTGGTAAGCTGCAAGAAGGTAACCTTCTGTGAGCGCCGGTGCCTTCTCAAATAGCTGATCAGCGGGGGTCCTGGGTGTCGGACCCCCCCATCCAATTAGATACTGATGACCTATCCTGAGGATAGGGCATCAGTAGTAAAATCCTGGAAAACCCCTTTAATGATATTGGCTTGTTGTTTGGGGTTGTTCTGCTGCAGAAAAAATGTAAACTATTAACATTTTCAACGATTAACAATTTATTTAAGAATTTAACAGTTTAATTAATTTAATAATTCTCACTTTGTAACATTTTTCCACCTATAAAACTTTTGCCGAGTACGGAATATTTATTGAACGCAAAAAGATTTACACAGGTACAAATTTTACTTGAATGTTTTCTTACAAAACAACAATTTATATTAATCTGCAATACTAACCAGAGCCCAGTCTTTTAGAAAATATTACATATTTTTTTACTAGTTTTTAGCTATTTATTTGCATTGTCTATTCAATGCATACATACAGTATGTTATAAACTTTTCTGCTGTATTACCAAATATCTAACACCCAGTTACCAATGTGTCATCTTGTGTTTATGACATCACTGTAAAGATTACTTATTATATATTTTTGTTTTATATTTTTTTTCTGTCTAAAACTTCTGTATTGCAGTTCTGTATCCTAAGTGTATGTTTTCAGTTTGTGAACTTGTTTCTGACACAATTTTCAGTGCCCCCTTTTACTCAGAGTTGGCTATTATTTCCAGTGAGCCTGATGGTACTTAAAGACAAATTATCACATGATTGTTTATATTATCTTTAAAAGGAAACATCTGACTAAAGATTTTATTTCAGCGATTTGCATGAATAATAATGTCCTTATCCAATGTACAGATCAAATAAATGATCATAATTTGCTTCTCAGAGACAAATTCCTTTCTGTTTAATATACAATGTCTGGAACCAAGGGCAGAAAGATAAACTGAATCGTCTGATACACCAGTATGGTTACAGTTAGCATGTAAAACTTTAGTCTGGAAATCTGAGTGCTGTTTTACAAAAATGAACTCCACGCTTTAAAATAGGGATAAAGGATACTTGAAAAAATACAATGCAGATTTTAGACTGAGGGTTACTGCTAGTAATTGGCATGGCAATTCCATTTGCAGGCAGTATTGTTAGGGTCTCTCTGACCAGGTAAAAGATACCATGGTACTATTTCCTTCATGTGATTCATTTTTTCCCCATTAATATTGACAGACATATCAGAGAGACGAGGTCGGGGAGGGAGGCTGCTTCACATTATTCTGTTGAGATCTCCTAAGCCTTTCCTAGTATTACTAGTGATGAACTGATACAATTGGGTACCTTCAAGCTCTGCAAGGCAGAAAAAAATAGGAGGAAGCTCTTAGGTCTGTGCATTTTGGTAGTAAGCTGCACATAAGTGTAAGGGGCCCAACAGTGTACCATCAACTCATACAACTTTCAAGAGGTTAGGAGGGAAGATTCTCTTGCTATTATTCTCCTAAGTATATTTTATTGTTTCCCTCTAAGACTGAATGGAGAGGAGGTATCTTAGCCAATGGAGGCTTTTGTTGATTCTGGCACTGCAGCAATTTTTTTAGGTTTGATGTGGACAAAGTTGAGTATTAACCTAGTGCCATTGGAGAAACCTACTGATATTTGTTCTTTAGATGGTGCCCCATTATCTGGAGAATCAGTAAGATTTTACAAATTTAGTCTTATGCAAGCGGAAGGGACTAGCCATTTTGAGACAATTTCTTTTTATTGGTTGGTTGGTGCTGGCCTCATTGGTGGTGCAGCCCTGAGAATAGCTAGATGTATACAGCATCCAGATGAACATGGTACATATGAAATGGATCGAGCAACACCTCTATGACTGTACTAATATGGCCATGTCTAAAACAACATATGTATCAGTCTTTACATTAGATGTACTTAGCAAAATGTATCTGGCAAAATAATAATTCACCCACAAACAGGGAGTAAATGTGATGTATGGAGCTATAGCTAATACACAATACAGACTAATACACAATACAGAATGAAACAAAGTATATATACAGCAGACAGCATGAACGGTAATAAAAGCAAATAAGACAGTACTACTGAATAAATGTAACTCTGATAAATATGCTATTACCCAAAGGTGACTATTTCCTTCCACCAATATTCTTTTTAGCATCAGGCTGTAATTTCCTTATTTGTCCCAGATGTTAGTACATGCTTTATGTTTTTGATATAAAGACCTTGAGAAACAAAAATAAAATCAGATTCCATCAAAGGAAAGCAAGAGAATGTTTCCAATGTTTATTGGAAAATGTTTCCCTGCTTTCCTCTGACATCTGATTTTGTTACAGCTCTCACATGGTACTGTCATGAAGCAGCATCAGTAAAGCCTATGACTGAATGGTTACCTGTTGCAAAAAAGCCAGATGTATTCCCTACTGGTCTTATTACTGGGGTTTCTACTTCATCTAATTAACAGTGTAATCAGACTATACACATGAAATGAACTGCTCAAAATGTGTTATATAAATCAGGAAAATATTTGTTTTATATTGGTTTTGATTTTGCTTATAACTCGAGTTTATTGTATAATAAACAGGCTTTATGCAACAAATAAACAAATGTGAAAACTAGAAGAACAGAAGACAAGTACCATATTACCACACTCTTCACATAGTCTAAATCAGTGCCACAGTGTTAAGCCTCAAGCACATGGCCTAAAACTCATCCTTGAAAAACAGATAGCTTCCATGTACACCATGTTCCAAATTATTATGCAAATTGGATTTAAGTGTCATAAAGATTACATTTTTTGTTTTTCAATGAAACTCATTGATGGTATTGTATCTCAGGGCTCTTTGGATCACTGAAATCAATCTCAAATACCTGTGATAATTAGTTTGCCAGGTGAGCCCAATTAAAGGAAAACTGGATGTTCCACAATATTAAGCAGGCCACTGTTTTCAAGTAAAATGGGAAAGAAAAAGGATCTCTCTGCTGCCAAAAAGCATCAAATAGTGCAATGCCTTGGACAAGGGATGAAAACATTAGATATTTCACGAAAACTTAAAGGGGTTATCCCATGAATAACGTAAAAAATGAAAATCAGACATCATATAGTACAAGACGATCTCTTTCTAACAGATCTAGAACCAGCCCTGTACCTCACATGGATCCAGAGATCTCCACATTCATTGCTCAGCTAGATTTATATCACGCTGACAGCTTGGGGAGTGTCTTTTCTGCTGCAGCTAAGGAGGCGTGTCTGAGCTCTCCCTATCACAGCTCAGGAGGCAGTTAAAAGTTGAAACTGAGCATGTGCGGCCTGCTCAGTGAATAGGTCAAAGAAATAAGAAATTAAATGGTACTATACAGATACATCTTATTGAATAACTCAGTAGGTATACAAAATTTTTAATGACATGCAATTACAAAAGTATTCAGATCCAGGTGCTGGTTTGAAAACTGTAGAATATTTTTCGTGGGACAACCCCTTTAAGCGTGATCATCGTACTGTGAAGAGATTTGTGGCTGATTCAGAGCACAGACGTGTTCGTGCTGATAAAGGCAGAATGAGGAAGGTTTCTGCCAGGCAAGTTCATCGGATTAAGAGAGCAGCTGCTAAAAAGCCATTACAAAACAGCAAACAGATATTTGAAGCTGCTGGTGCCTCTGGAGTCCCTCGAACCTCAAGGTGTAGGATCCTTCAAAGGCTTGCTGTGGTGCATAAACCTACTATTTGGCCACCCCTTACCAGTGCTCACAAGCAGAAACGGTTGCAGTGGGCCTAGACATACATGAAGACTAATTTTCAAACAGTCTTGTTTACTGATGAGTGTCATGCAACCCTGGAAGGTCCAGATGGATGGAATAGTGAATGGTTGGTGGATGGCCACCATGTCCCAACAAGGCTGCAACGTCAGCAAGGAGGTGGAGGAGTCATGTTTTGGGCCAGAACCATGGAGAGAGAGCTGGTAGGCCCCTTTAGGGTTCCTGAAGGTGTGAAAATGACCTCTGCAAAGTATATAGAGTTTCTGACAGACAACTTTCTTCCATGGTACAAAAAGCAGAAACGTGCCTTCAGGAGCAAAATCTTCATGCATGACAATGCACCATCTCATGCTGCAAAGAATACCTCTGTGTCATCGGCTGCTATGGGCATAAAAGGAGATAAACTCATCTTCCCCTGACCTCAACTCTATAGAGAACCTTCGGAGTATCATCAAGCCAACGATCTATGAGGGTGGGAGGCAGTTCACATCAAAACAGCAGCTCTGGGAGGCTATTCTGACATCATGCAAAGAAATTCAAGCAGAAACTCTCCAAAAACTCACAAGTTCAATGGATGCAAGAATTGTGAAGGTGATATCAAAGAAGGGTTCCTATGTTAACATGTAACTTGGCCTGTTAGGATGTTTTGGATTTAAATAGCTTTTTATTTCAGTGAATGTGACCTCCTAATGCTGCAAATTCCACAAATGAGCATTTTCAGTTCTTAAAAACATATAAAATGTTTAGAAACTCTACTGTGCATAATAATTTGGAACAGTGCATTTTGAGTTTTTTTTTATTTTTGAAGAATATACTGTTATCATTGGGAGGTTTGTTCAATAAAATTCGATGTATACTCTAACGGGTGATGACATTTATTATACTGACTGTCATTTGCACTGACCATTTAGGAAAATCAAAGATAAATATCATTTGCATAATAATTTGGAACATGGTGTATATTATGTTTTTATTACATTCCCATCAGTTGAAAGCACTATTCTAACCTCCAAAAACGGACAAGAAAAGGACCTGAAGTGCAATTCTTGCAAAAGATGGTTGTGTGCATGGCGAATTGTATAAATTTTAGTGCACTGATGAAAAATGTGGTCCTGTACATGAACCAAGTGATCCTGTGGTCCTGTGCATGAACCTTTAAGGTACGTCTGGACGGCCACATACTGTGCGGCAGAAATTGCTTCAGTTATACAGGTGACATACAATCTAAGGTAAACTCATGGTTCTTCCCTCTAATTTATGTTTTTTGGCTAAATTCAAAACTAAATTATGATCCTTTTTGAGGAAACAGGAACCTAATGTACTGCATTGTACAACATTGCATGTATTAGATGGTCAACTAAGTTAAATTAGACAATAGGTGGCACAAAATCAGACATATCAGAGATCAGTGGCAGGCATAGATGGAGAATTTGTGCAAGAATAGTCATTGGCCTAATCCTCTCCAATGACTATAGAGCAACTTCTTCATGTACTTAGTGGGCTAACTTACGCAAAATTTTTGCAACTTTTTGCATTTTAACACCGCACACTGGATGAGGCATTGCACTCAACCAGCCAGAATCCTACTCCGTACTGATGCAGACAGCCCGAAACAGCTGTCTGTGGAAGGATGTTTGTCTTGGCAATTTTTCCTTGTCAGGTCCCAAGGCTTGTTTAAAAGTTAGACTTCGGCTCATAGGGAGCCACTTCCAAAAAGTATCGCTAGTGAGATTGTTCTCTTTTCCTGGGAGATACCACTTTGCATATTACTTTCCCATGAAGTGTTGCTAATAAGTCTCCATACACAGCTGGTCTCTTTAAGAAGAGCCAGTCCACTGCCTCAGAAAAGTGGGTGAGAAAGTGGATGTGGTTAGCTATGTTAATGAATTTTATTCCAGATCTATCACTGGAACTTTTTAAAATTTCACAAAAAAGCCACAGGGAGCTGGCATAAAAAGACTGGAGTATAATTTCTAGAGAACAGTGTTAGGTTTAAAATGCTCCAAATTTAACAAGCAACATGTGACTTTTGATAAATTTGATCCAACAAAGAGAATCATCAAGTGCGCAGAAGCATGGGGCGTGGCTAGAACTTGTCCCGCCAGCTGAACCCTCTCGTTCATCCTGAATGCTCACCGGAGTAACCCTAGGACGGATCCGAGGTTGAAGTGCGTAGTTGGGGCTGATCTGCTAGCGGCTGCTTGTGGCCTGGCGGCGGGAGCCTGGCGCAGCCCATACAGAGAGGGAGCACATCGCCAAAGCCGGAAGGAGTCCCCGCAATGGTTGGAGGAGGCATCGCGAGACTGAGGTTCTTTGGCGGAGTATCGTGGCTCGCGGACCGGCACCACTCGCTGAGCCTGACCGCCGGGAACACGGGCGTGTCGCGGCTCCTGGGACGTCTTTGCCACCAACAATAGACATCGTGAGGGGGCGTCTGGATAAGTGGAGCGGAGCACCCGTGGACGTACGGGAGAGTGGGTGAGACCTGCTTGGCAGGATAAGTGCCTTTTTCCGCTCTCACCTCTCCCTGAAAAGCTTGTGTTACTTTGATATTTCCTCCGTCCACCTACACTATTTACTAATTACAACACGTAAGGACAGTTGTCTTTATGGGACATGTTTAATGTCGTAAAGCTGCTTTCCCTTGCCTAAGTGGCAGCCTCCTTGAGCAACCTACCCACTTGGCCACCGGCCTAAATTACTTCGCCTGGACTTTATCTAGGAACATGTACTTAGGGCAGAGGTTTGAGGGGGTGACCTCGCCATAAAATCTATCAGAGCGTTCCTCTGTCTGAAAAGAAAGACAAGGTTCTGGTTATTGGGTGCCGACACACTTAGCAAAATCTAAGTATCGATAGCGGTATAGCGGTGGGGTTTGAAAATGGCCGGAATGTATTCAAAACTAAAGAAGGCAGAGAACGAGGCCAAAGAAAAAAAAGAAAACAAAGGGCCAACTAAGATGGACCAGTTTCTCAATGCCTCAGTTGAGAAGGGTAGGGATGTGAAAGGAGGGAAAAGTAACACAGAACCCAAGAAACGTAAGGCCAATGAGTCCCCCAATAGCTCTGTGGTAGATCCAGACCCCCAGGGCCAGCCGGAATGGCTGGCGGATTTGATGGCCGCCATTAAAAAATGTGACACCTCTATAGGGGACCTGGCATCTCAAGTTGGGGAAATTGGCTCTGAACTTTCTCACCTAAGGAGTGATGTTGGGTCCTTTAGAGAAAGGGTCGGGGAAGCAGAGCAAATAATTAGTACCCTGGAGAATAACATGGTAAAAATATAGAAAGAGGTGGCAGAAGTGAGAAATGAAAACAAGGCTTTGAGGGCAAAGGTCACAGACCTAGAAGATAGGTCTAGAAGATCAAACCTGAGATTGATGGGATTTCCCGAAGGCTCAGAGGGAAAAGATATAGTGACTTTTACTCAGAACTGGTTATCGGACTCTGTGGGACAGGAGAATCTGTCAAGTAATTTTTGTGTGGAGAGAGCCCACAGAGTCCCCTCAAAACCTTTGCCAGCGGGCAGTCACCCCCGCCCCATTATTGTGAAGCTCCTTAGCTTTCGTGATAGAGACATTATTCTAAGGAGAAATAGGGCGTTGGGAGAACTAAAATTCAATGGTAGTAAAATTTCAATCTACCAGGACTTTGCATCGGAAACCCAAAAGAGTAGAGCCACTTTTATTCAGGTGAAGAAGAGACTCGTCCTCAATGGACTAAAGTATGCCCTACTGTTCCCGGCTCGTCTCCGGATTGAATATCAGGAGCGTACCTGGTTTTTCCTTACTCCAGTAGATGTAACAAATTGGATGGACAATAATGAGTTAAAATGAATTCTGCAGAGGGTTGCAGCTGGTTAGCTTGGTAGAGAGACTTGGGTTTGAGTTTTCAAATCGAGTCACGGGGGGGGGGGGGAGGGAGGTGGGAGGGGAGGTCCTGCTAAAGGTTTTGGGTGTTGGGTTTTTTTTTGTTTTTTTTTTACGTGCGGGGTAACCATTTAAACACAATGTTAACACAATTAGTAACACAAATATTTTGATATGGAATGTAAGGGGGCAAAGGGAACGGCACAAAAGGACAGCAGTCTTTGACTATGTCAGAAAATACCTACCAGGGGTTGTATGTTTTTTAGAATCACATTTGACGAAAGATACGATTCACACAATTAGTAGAAGATGGTGTAAATCACAATACCACGCTTTTTTTTCTGAATATTCTAGGGGTGTGACTGTTCTGGTACACGAAAGAGTTTATTGGGAAGTATATGAAAAGCTTATAGATAGGGAGGGCAGATTTATTTTTTTTCATTGTAAATTAAACGGCACAGTTTGCATTTTGGCTTTTGTTTATAATCCGCCCCCGTTCAATCTTAAAATACTGACTAGATTATTTAGTTTTTGTGAGGGGAAAACAAGCTGCCCAGTGTTAGTAATGGGGGATCTTAACACCTTAATGGATGAAAGTGAGGACAGACTTAGAATTACCATTCCAAAATCACTTTCTGAAGTAACACCTCTAAGGAAAATGGCCTCTGAGATGGGACTTCATGATGTATGGAGAAGTAGGAACCCGGGATCTAAAACATATTCCTGCTGGAATAAATCCAGCAGGACTATGTCTAGAATTGACCTTGTGTTGGGGGACAACCGTGCGTTTAAACATGTTGGGAAAATCCAAAACTTGACTAGAACAGTCTCAGACCACTCGCCTTTACTGGTTGAGTTCATAGGAGATATAGGGCACAGCAGAGACAGGAGAAAAATAGGCTCGTACTGGTTCTCGTTAATTAAGGGAAACGAAGAAATAGCGAAAGAAATTGGTGAGGTCATTGAACTTAACTGGAATACTGCCTCTGACTTAATCATTTGGGACGCAGTCAAGGCAGTTATTAGAGGCAGATACGTAGGTATTATTAACAGTACAAGGAAAAAAAATTTAGAATGAGGGAAGAACTGTTAAAAAAAAGGGTTAAGGAAGATGAGGAGAAATTCAAGTTAAATCCAGGGGATGAAACGGAAAAAGATCTGAAGTGCTCTCAGGCAGAACTAAGCCATTATATGTAGAGATGAGCGAGTAGTGTTCGATCGAGCTGGTATTCGATCGAATACTACGATATTCGGCGTGCTCGATTTCTTTCGAGTATAACGGCGATGGCGCACTTAGAATTCGTTTCCCCTCCCACCTTCCCTGGCGCTCTTTTTCCACCAATCACCATGCAGGGGGGGTATGACAGGCACGCTGAGCACGCTGGCAGCGCGAAAACGGCGTCTACATGCATTGGCTGGAAAAACCATGTGACCTCGAATATTAAAAACTCAGCTCTTCCTGCTCGTTCGCATATGCTGCGTGAACTTAGTCAGGGACAGAGGCTGGAGAAGGGAGAGACAGGTTTTAGCTGTTGGACAGGCAGGAGCGTGATTAAAAGCCCTTATCAGGGCTACTATAGTGCAGTACAGTGATAGCTTTACTACAATATACAGTCTGCAGAGAACGGCTGCTGTATTCAGGGATAGCTGCTGGAGTAGGGACAGAGAGAGGCATTAGTGGTGTATTAGGTGCTCTGCTACATACCAAACTATATTTGGCACTACTGCTGTTTACCTTGAAATATAAAATATATAGGCCTTTCAATTGGCAACTGTACTGTGCGTTCTCTTGCAAAGTAATTTCTCAAACCTGGTGTTCATACACACCGTCTGATCACTTAGTACACGGCTGTGTACCTTGAAATATACAA
Organism: Rhinella marina; assembly: GCA_900303285.1. Taxonomy (NCBI): domain Eukaryota; kingdom Metazoa; phylum Chordata; class Amphibia; order Anura; family Bufonidae; genus Rhinella; species Rhinella marina. Next base: position 1,472 of record ONZH01004884.1, on the reverse strand, counting down.
TATATAGGCCTTTCAATTGGCAACTGTACTGTGCGTTCTCTTGCAAAGTAATTTCTCAAACCTGGTGGTTCATACACACCGTCTGATCACTTAGTACACGGCTGTGTACCTTGAAAATATACAATATATAGGCCTTTCAATTGGCAACTGTACTGGTGGCGTTCTCTTGCAAAGTAATTTCTCAAACCTGGTGTTCATACACACCGTCTGATCACTTAGTACACGGCTGTGTACCTTGAAATATACAATATATAGGCCTTATAATTGCCAACTGTACTGTGGCGTTCTCTGCAAAGTAATTTCTCATACCTGGTGTTCATGACACACCGTCTGATCACTTAGTACACGGCTGTGTACCTTGAAATATACAATATATAGGCCTTATAATTGCCAACTGTACTGTGCGTTCTCTTGCAAAGTAATTTCTCATACCTGGTGTTCATACACACCGTCTGATCACTTAGTACACGGCTGTGTACCTTGAAATATACAATATATAGGCCTTATAATTGGCCAACTGTACTGTGCGTTCTCTTGCAAAGTAATTTCTCAAACCTGGTGTTCATACACACCGTCTGATCACTTAGTACACGGCTGTGTACCTTGAAAATATACAATATATAGGCCTTATAATTGCCAACTGTACTGTGCGTTCTCTTGCAAAGTAATTTCTCATACCTGGTGTTCATACACACCGTCTGATCACTTAGTATACACGGCTGTGTACCTTGACAATATACAATATATAGGCCTTATAATTGCCAACTGTACTGTGCGTTCTCTTGAAAATAATTTTCAAACCTGGTGTTCATACACACCGTCTGATCACTTAGTACACGGCTGTGTACCTTGAAATATACAATATATGGCCTTATAATTGGCAACTGTACTGTGCGTTCTCTTGCAAAGTAATTTCTCATACCTGGTGTTCATACACACCGTCTGATCACTTAGTACACGGCTGTGTACCTTGAAATATACAATATATAGGCCTTATAATTGGCAACTGTACTGTGCGTTCTCTTGCAAAGTAATTTCTCATACCTGGTGTTCATACACACCGTCTGATCACTTAGTACAACGGCTGTGTACCTTGAAATATACAATATATAGGCTTATAATTGGCAACTGTACTGTGCGTTCTCTTGCAAAGTAATTTCTCATACCTGGTGTTCATACACACCGTCTGATCACTTAGTACACGGCTGTGTACCTTGAAATATACAATATATAGGCCTTATAATTGGCAACTATACTGTGCGTTCTCTTGCAAAATAATTTAAATACCTGGTGTTAATACCACCGTCTGAACACTTATACACGGCTGTGTACCTTGAAATACAATATATAGGCTTATAATTGCAACTGTACTGTGCGTTCTCTTGCAAAATAATTTAAATACTGTGTTAATACCCACCGTCTGAACAGTTTAGACGGCTGTGTACCTTGAACTATAAAATATATAGGCCTTA
>ONZH01004883.1:0-43580 GCA_900303285.1 Rhinella marina | reverse complement strand
TGATGGTTTTTGCGACTGCACTTGGGGACACTTTCAAAGTTTTCCCAATTTTTTGGACTGACTGACCTTCATTTCTTAAAGTAAAGATGGCCACTCGTTTTTCTTTACTTAGCTGCTTTTTTCTTGCCATAACACAAATTCTAACAGTCTATTCAGTAGGACTATCAGCTGTGTATCCACCTGACTTCTGCCCAACACAACTCATGGTCCGAACCCCATTTACAAGGCAAGAAATCCCACTTATTAAACCTGACAGGGCACACCTGTGAAGTGAAAACCATTTCAGGTGACTACCTCTTGAAGCTCATGAAGAGAATGCCAAGAGTGTGCAAAGCAGTATTCAAAGCACAAGGTGGCTACTTTGAAGAACCTAGAATATAAGACATATTTTCAGTTGTTTCACACTTTTTTGTTAAGTATATAATTCCACATGTGTTAATTCATAGTTTTGATGCCTTCCATGTGAATCTACAATTTTCATAGTCATGAAAATATAGAAAACTCTTTGAATGAGAAGGTGTGTCCAAACTTTTGGTCTGTACTGTATATATATATCTCTTAATAATATAAAAATGAGTTCCTGTCTGTCTGTCTGTCTGTCTGTCTGTTCTCTATGCGCGACCAAACTACTGGACCGATTTTCACCAAATTCGGCACACAGGTACATCAGGTGTCCAGGAAGGTTTTAGACCAGGTCTCATCTCTCTAGGACGTACCGTTCCTGAGATATTCCCAAAATATGATCTCCATTAGCCAACATTACAACTGGGAGCTTTGGTTTTAAACTCCAACTGCCATTCTCTGCAAAGGCGAACACAGGGAGGGCAGGTTTCCATAACAACCAGGTAATTATTAGCAGCTGAGGATCTCATCCATTTCTATTCACTGACACTGTTAAAGGTATTCCGGTTACCATAAATATAACTTATGTGTTTTTCTATTACTACAGTTCAGTAGTAATAAAAGATGTTTTCGTCCACTGCTGCCTATTGCGTGGGCTCATAAATAAGCATGGTATTGACCTTTAATTCAGGCCACCCTAAAAGAAGTACTTAAAACCCCCGCCCCAGGTCTCACTAAGCCACACCCCCAACTCTGTCAGGCCACACCCCCTTTCACTCCGCAGCCAACAGAGATTGAAAAAATAAAGGTAAAAATCAACTTCTGTCAGTTGCAGGGATGGGTGGGAGGTTGACTTTCTTTCTGCAACAACACACACAAACATTAAATAAAATAGATTAAATCCACCCATGAGAAGCGTCTTGCTAATCCACGCCCCCGACTCTGTCAGGTCACGCCCCCTCCCACTCCGCAGCCAATGGGAATTTAAAAAATGAAGGTAAAAATAAACTTCTGTTTGCTGCAGGGGTGGGAGGGTGAATTTCAACAAAACAAAAACTTTAGATGAAATAGACTGATTATAGACTACAACCGTTCGAAGCCTTTTGCTAAGCCACGCCCCGTCTCTGTCAGGTCACGCCCCCTCTCACTCCGCAGCCATTCTGCAACGACACACAGAAACATTAAATGAAATAGATTAAATGCACCTATGCGAAGCGCTTTGCTAAGCCACGCCCCGACTCTGTAAGGCCACGCCCCCTGCCACTCCGCAGCCAACAGGGATTGAAAAAATAAAAGTAGAAATCAACTTCTGTCAGCTGCAGGGATGGGTGGGAGGTTGACTTTCTTTCTGCAATGACACACAGAAACATTAAATGAAATAGATTAAATACACCCATGTGAAGCGTCTTGCTAATCCATGCCCCCTCCCACTCTGCAGCCAACGGGGATTGAAAAAATAAAGGTAAAAATAAACTTCTGTTTGCTGCAGGGGTGGGAGGGTGAATTTCTCTCTGCAACGACACACAAAAATTTTAGATAAAATAGACTAATTATAGACTACAACTGTTCGAATCGTCTTGCTAAGTCACGCCCCCAACTCTGGGAGACCACGCCCCCTACCACTCTGCAGCCATTCTGCAACGACACACAGAAACATTAAATGAAATAGATTAAATCACCGATACGAAGCGCTTTGCTAAGCCACACCCCCAACTCTGTCAGGTTACGCCCCCTCCCACTCCGCAGCCAACAGGGATTGAAAAAAATAAAGGTAAAAATCAACTTCTGTCAGCTGCAGGGGTGGGAGGGTGAATTTCTCTCTGCAATGACACACAAAATTTTAGATGAAATAGACTAATTTCAGACTACAACCATTCGAAGCATCTTGATAATCCACACCCCCAACTCTGCCAGGCCACGCCCCCTCCCACTCCGCAGGCAACAGGGATTGAAAAAAAAACAGCTGCAGGGGTGGGAGGGTGAATTTCTCTCTGCAACGACACACAAAAATCGTAGATGAAATTGACTAATTTTAGACTACGACCATTCAGTACTAATAAAATATTTTTTTTCCACTGCTACCCATTGCGGGTCCCCATAAATTACCATGTCATCGACCTGTAATTCATGACACTCTGACCCCCGCCCCAGATCTCGGGAAACCACGCTCCGACACTGTCAGGCCATGCCCCCTCCCACTCCGCAGCCAACGGGGATTGAAAAAATGAAGGTAAAAATCAACTTCTGTCAGCTGCAGGGGTGGGAGGGAAGTTGGATTTCTTTCTGCAACAACATACAGAAACATTAAATGAAATAGATTAAATATACCCGTGCAAAGCAATGTTTTCTTCCACTGTTACCCCTGGCGTGTCCTCATAAATTACCATGGCATCGACCTGTAATTCTGGCCACCATCAAAAGAAGGACTTAAAACCCCGCCCCAGGTCTTGCAACGTCATGCCCCCGACTCAGTCAGGCCATGACCCCTCCCGCTCCGCAGCCAATGGAGATTGAACAATTGAAGGTAAAAATCTGTCAGCTGCAGGGATGGGAGGGAGGATGACTTTCTCTCTGCAACGACACACAGAAACATTAAATGAAATGTTTTCTTCCACTGCTACCCATTGTGTTTCCTCAAATTACCATGGCATTAACCTATAATTCAGGCAACCCTGAAATGAAGGACTTAACCCCCCCCCCGTGTCCCATTAAACCACACCCCCTCCCACTCCGCAGCCAATAGGGATTGAAAAAATGAAGGTAAAAATCAATTTCTGTCAGCTGCATTGACTTTCTCTCTGCAACGACACACAGAAACATTAAATGAAATAGATGAAATATACCCAGGCGAAGCCGGGTCTTTCTGCTAGTATATATATATTTCTCTCTATATATATCCGTCTATATAAGTATAGGATGTATGAAGTTAGCTTGCACACGTGTGCACAAAATGCTATTATGCACGCACAATACGTACCACAGTATACACACCATACTAATGTACGTATCAGCTTTATTAGAATAGATGCCTTACAGTATCACACACTATATGACATTGTGAGAGCACCTAATGTATGATATACAGCACAGATTACAGCAAGCAACAATGGAGGGTATTCTGTATCTGTAGAGTCAGACAATGACTCTACAGACTGCAGTATATTTCTGCTAGGCTGATTGCAGAAATATGAAGGGCACTTCTGTAGCTGGATTGTAGTCTATCAAGAGAATTTTTGGGTCACAAATGCAGTTCCCTGCCTAATATAAACAAATATTCTCCTATTTCGTACGCTTTCGCTATCCCTATCACACGCACACTCTTTCCCTCTCCTAAAACCACAAGGTGTGTGATCCGAGCCCCAGGCGTACGCATATATATAATAGCACGTCACTTGATGCAGGCAGCCAATCACTCCTAGACACGTAGAAAAGGTAGTAGGTCATGGCAGGAGGTCCTCCAGGCTTCCCTGCATGTTTATTGGCTAAGAAATAAGCGCTAAACATGCAGGGAGGAGTTAAAAAAAACCCACAAATTTCACACGCTACTCGGCCGAGTAACGAATACTTACAAGTACGCAAATATCCGTGCGTATCTTAATGAATATATTCGCTCATCTCTAACTGATACAAATACCTATTATATATATATATATATATATATATATATATATATATATATATATAGTGACAACTCGGGGTCACTTAGCTTTCCAGGATCGCACACCTCAAGAAGCCACTCCAACACTGCAGATTCAGATGCAAACTGGCCACAACCTGGTTTATTGTCACTTTTACAGCAATCCAAACAAATCATAAACACAAATCCTTGGCCGTCTGGCCACTGACTACACAGTATTTCATACCTCCCAACTTTGTAGATGAATAAAGAGGGACACATTGTGCGGCATGCAAAGCACAAGGCCACGCCTTTAACTCCACCCACAACATAACGATACACCTAATCCCACCCAGTCCCCTTACTGCTCCACATAGTAAATATTCCCGTTATGTGACCCCAGTAATATGTTCAGCTGAGCCCCCAGTAATATGGCCTGTTATGTGCCCCCAGTAATGTGCCCTGTTTTGTGCTCCCACTAATATGCCCAGATGAGCCCCCAGTAATATGCCCTGTTATGTGCCTCCAGTAATATGCCCTGTTATGTGCCCCCCGTAATATGCCCAGCTGTGCCTCCCCAGTAATATGCCCATTTATGTGCCCCCAGTAATATGACCAGGTGTGCCCCACAGGAATATGCCCAGTTATGTGCCCCCAGTAATATGACCAGCTGTGTCCTCCAGTAATATACCCACATTGTGCCCCCCAGTAATATGCCCACATTGTGTCCCCTGTAATATTACCACATTGTGCCCCCCAGTAATATGCCCTGTTAGGTGCTCCCACTAATATGCCCTGTTATGTGCCCCCAGTAATATGCCCAGCTGAGCCCCCATTAATATGCCCTGTTATGTGCCCCCAGTAATATGCCCAGCTGTGCCCCCCAGTAATATGCCCAGTTATGTTCTCCCAGTAATATGCCCAGTAATATTCCCCCAGTAATATGACCAGCTGTGTCCTCCAGTAATATACCCACATTGTGCCTCCCAGTAATATGCCCACATTGTGTTACCTGTAATATTCCCACATTGTGCCCTCTGTAATATGCTCACATTGTGCCCCCCTGTAATATGCCCACATTGTGCCCCCTGTAATATGCCCACATTGTGCCCTCCTGTAATATGCCCACATTGTGCCCTCCTGTAATATGCCCACATTGTGCCCCCAGTAATATGCCCACATTGTGCACGCAGTAATATGCCCACATTGTGCCCCTGGTAATATGCCCACAGTGTGCCCCCAGTAATATGCCCACATTATCCCCCCAGTAATATGTTGTGCTCCCAGTAATATACCCATATTGTGCCCCCACAGTAATATGTTGTAATGTGTTGTGGATTTTAGTTATCTCACCCAGTTGAGGAACCTGGGTGGGATATACACCCCTTCCAGCGCTACTGAACGCATCACCACAATATATATACAGGGTGGGCCATTTATATGGATACACCTAAATAAAATGGGAATGGTTGGTGATATTAACTTCCTGTTTGTTCCAGTATTAGTATTAGTATTAGTATATGGTAGGGGGGAAACTTTTCAAGATGGGTGGTGACCATGGCGGCCATTTTGAAGTCGGCCATTTTGGATCCAACTTTAGTTTTTTCAATGGGAAGAGGGTCATGTGACAAGTCAAACTTATTGAGAATTTCTCAAGAAAAATAATGGTGTGCTTGGTTTTAACGTAACTTTATTCTTTCATGAGTTATTTACAAGTTTCTGACCACTTCTAAAATGTGTTTAAAGTGCTGCCCATTGTGTTGGATTGTCAATGCAACCCTCTTCTCCCACTCTTCACACACTGATAGCAACACCGCAGAAGAAATGCTAGCACAGGCTTCCAGTATCCATAGTTTCAGGTGCTGCAGATCTCGTATCTTCACAGCATAGACAATTGCCTTCAGATGACCCCAAAGATAAAAGTCTAAGGGGGTCAGATCGGGAGACCTTGGGGGCCATTCAACTGGCCCATGATGACCAATCCACTTTCCAGGAAACTGTTCATCTAGGAATGCTTGGACCTGACACCCATAATGTGGTGGTGCACCATCTTGCTGGAAAAAGTCAGAGAACGTGCCAGCTTCAGTGCATAAAGAGGAAAACACATCATCATGTAGCAGTTGAATGGCCCCCAAGGTCATGAAAGAATAAAATTATGTTAAAACCAAGCACACCATTGTTTTTCTTGTGAAATTCTCAATAAGTTTGATGTGTCACATGACCCTTTTCCCATTTAATAAACTAAAGTTGGATCCAAAATGGCCGTCTTCAAAATGGCGGCCATGGTCACCACTAGTGATGAGCGAATTTTTTTGAAATTCGATTCGGCTGATTTGCCGAATTTTACAAAAAAAATTTGCTTTGTTACGAATTACTTCGCCACGAAGCGCATTTTTTTGTACATAGTGGGTGCAATGACAGGGAGCTGCGATAGCGCCGCCCCCGTCATTGTACCCCTCAGATGCCGCGTGCATACATAATCGAGGTGTCTGAGTGTAAAAACAGTGTAAAATAGACATTAAAAAATACATTAAATCAAACTTACCTCCTCCTTTTGCTCGCGATGGGCCGGCCGCTGCCATCTTGCTTGAAGATCTGGAGCGAAATCTCGCATGGCGCGAGATTACGTCATGATGCCGGCTGGCGTGGTGACGTCATACGTCACTACGCGCGGGATTTCGCCCGGGATCTTCAATCAAGATGGCGGCTGGCGGCCCGTCGCGAGCAAATGGAGGAGGTAAGTATGGATTTTTTTTGTTTTTTACACTATTTCAGGATAAATCGATTTGCCGACACGAAGCACAAGGAAATTCGGCTTCGAGGCGAATCGAATTTATCCTGAAATTCGGATCGAATTCCACTTCGTGGGATTCGATTCGCTAATCTCTAGTCACCACACCCTCCCATATACTAATGTGCCACAAACAGGAAGTTAATATCACCAACCATTCCCATTTTATTTAGGTTTATCCATATAAATGGCCCACCCTGTATATATATATATATATATATATATATATATATACATACATAGATATATATATAGACACATACACACACACACATGCATGCATAGATACGATATAGAGGCGGGCTGGGCCAGGGGGCAAGAGGGCAAATGCCCCTCGGGCCGGTACATTCCAGGACCGCTGCGGCCCCTAACCTAAACTCAACTAGATGCAGATATCATTGAGCCTGCAGCATCGGCGGTGGGACAAGGAAGCTACAATATTATTCATGTTGAGAGGATTACTTTTCTAGACTCTTTATCTGAACCCAGAATTAGAGAGATTTGGAGCTATTGGGGGGAATTTATCATTAGGAAAATATTTGAAGTCAGTTTTGCTTCAGTCTGTGTTGGAGTATTTTCTGCCACATTTATCAAACGTCACAGGTTGTTTGATAAATGTGGCTTGTCCTTGAACCTAACACTTCTGTCAAGAGAAGCTACTCCACTTTTCCTACTCCACCCTCCTCCTGGAGTGAGATTGCGACTATTTTGCGACTTTTTTTAAAAAGTCGCAATGATAAATCTGGAGTGAAACTCATTAACATGGCTAACCACACCCACTTTTCCACCCATATTACAAACTGGAGTGAGTGGTGTACACATGCAAAAAGTCGCAAAAAAATGCGCAAAAAAGTCGCAAAAGCCCTATCGTGCGACTTTTTGAAGACAGAATTCTGGAGTGAAGGTGTGATAAATCAGGGCCATTGTCTTTTGTTGTTTTCTCTTTCATTTTCTTTTTGGTGTGTTACTTGATTTTGCAATCCATGTGTATTTTAGGTACTGTTTTTGTTTAAGTGCCTTCCATTTTATATCTTTGTATCTGCTTCGTTTGTTTTAATAAACATTTGAATAAGAAAAAAAAAGTCCTAAAGTGAGCCCAGTAGTAGTGTGATATTGAAAAGTGATGCAGCATTTCTAGACCAAAAGTATTAGATTTAAAGATGCACCAAATTAAACAATGTGCAACACTTGATTTGGAGCAAAGTATGCCAATGCAGACTCAAGTAAGGCATCATTCACATGTCCTGATTTTTAAACCACATCCTATCCGCGTCCGTTCCGCAATTTCGGATGAAAAATGCGGATAGTATGTGGATCCATTCATTTCAATGGGTCCTGAAAAAATGCATCCGTTTTTCCGTTCCGTTCCGTTATGCGGATCCGCATAAATAAATCCTCCTGTCCTACTTTTCTCCCGAATTGCGGTCCGTAGCACAATGAAAGTCTATGAATCCGCAAAAAATGCGGAAGACATGTGGAAAGGCATTCGCATGTCATCCGTATTTGCGGATTCCGTTCCAGGACGGGAGAAAAAAAAAAGAAAAGGTACAGATGTTATTCATCCGCAAAAAACGGATGACATATTGATACATCCTTACCGTTTTTTTTACGGAAAAACGGAATGGATGTCCTGGAAAAACTGAGTTTTTTGTGGAACAACGGATCCGCAAAAAACTGACCGTTTTCCAGGATGTGCACAAATACGGACGTGTGAATGTAGCCTAAGGCCTCTTTCACACGAACGCTGTGTTTTGCGGATCCGCAAAAACAGCGGATGGCATCCGTGTGCATTCCGTATTTTGTGGAACGGAACAGCTGGCCCCTAATAGAACAGTACTTACGTATTACGGACAAGAATAGGACATGCTATATTTTTTTTTTGCGGCCTACGGAATGGAGCAACGGATGCGGACAGCACATGGTGTGCTGTACGCATTTTTTTTGCGGCCCCATAGAAATGAATGGGTCCGCATTTTTCAAAATGCGGACCCATTCATTTCTATGGAGCCCGCAAAAAATACTGTCGTGTGAAAGAGGCCTAAAACTGACTTTAGATATGATGCTTGTGATATTTCCCCAAAGAGAACTGACTGACTTTCAGGAAACAAAATATAAATAGCAAATGTTAAAAATATCATCTCTATCATCTCCATTTTGTAGAATTAAACTCTGGTGTATAACCAATAAATAGAGATGAGCGAACGTGCTCGTTACGAGCACTGTAGCGCTCGGCTCCCCTGCGAACGAATGCCCGCAGGCATTGCGGATTCGTTCTCAGCTGCATGTAAGTCAATGGGGACGGATCCGTTTGGTATGACACTCATACCAAACGGATCTGTCTCCACTGACTTTCAGTCAGGTGAGGAGGACGGATCCGTTTGGTATGAGTGTCATACCAAATAGATCTGTCCCCATTGACTTACACGCAGCTGAGGACAGATCCGCAATGCCTGCGGGCATTGCGCAGGGGAGCCGAGCGCTACAGTGCTAGTAACGAGCACGTTTGCTCATCTCTACTAATAAAGCAATTAGAATATTATGTTTACAGAATAGAAAATAGCTAAGCAGTAGGGATGAGCGGACCAGTGGATGTCTGGGTTCAAGGGGTTCGACCGAACTTCGTTTTAAAGTTCGGTTCGGGTTCTGAACTTGACCTGAACTTGACACCGAACAACGAACCCCATTGAAGTCAATGGGGCCCCAACTTTGGGGCACTAAAATGGCTGTAAAAAAGTCATAAAAAGAGCTAGAGGGCTACAAAAGGCAACACAATGTGCGTAAGAGCAGTACAATTGCCTTGCAAACAAATGTGGATAGGGAAATGACTTAAAATGACGTAAAATACATAAAAATAAAAAATAGCAAATCTTGAACAAAGAGGCAGAGGTCCAAGTGAAGTAAGAAGTTGAGGAGGCTGTGGACATGGCGGTGTAGGTGGAAGAGGAGGAGGAGGTGGGGAAAGAAGTAAAAAAGTGCAGGACCTACTGTAACATGGCCTCTACCTGCTACCCAGCTATAACTCAAAATTGCTAACCACCCAAAACAAGAGGCGGGGGAAAGAATAATATTAAGACTTAATTTTTAATGGTCATAAATAAAATAAATCAAAAGATAATGCACCACATTGCCCAAAAAATGTGTGTTAAAAAAGGCAAAAGGTCATACAGGTGATGTTGACCACCACTGTGGATCACCTAAAGCTGCCAGCCAGCTTTCCCATGACCTGGGGCAGCTTTTTCTCTGGTGGATGCACTTCGATTTGGAGGACATAGTAACCCTCTGACATTGGAGGGCGGTCCATCCATTGATTGAAATATTCCTGTCTTTAACTTTCTCTTCACCAATGAGAAATTTATGGTGAAACTACCCTGATGGCAGGTTTCACATGTCTCTGATGTATATCCCCTGAAGAGTCCTGTGGCAAGGAGTGGACAGAAACGTGTCACTTCGGGAACTTTTTTCAGGGACAGGAATAGGGAATTGTCCATACTCAGGGACAGGTTCCGGATGGTGGTGCTTTATCTTTTGATTTACTTTATTTATGACCAATAAAAGTTAAGTCTTAATATTAATCCTTCCCCCTCCTCTTGTTTTGGGGGGCTTAGCAATTTTGTGGAGGAAGAAGCCAACACTCTTTCTGTTTTTTTTTTCTTTATATGTGTCTCAATTCTGAGTGTGACCTTAAAGAAGAACTCCCAACAAAAATTTTATTCCATGTCCTGCTTGAAATGTACATGATATAATCTGCAGTGAATGTCATTTTCTTACCAGTGTCTGAATTTTTGACTTATATCATCCTGAAGTTTCTTATCTGTGTCATGTGACCAGCAATTAGACCCACCAAGTCACACATAGACTTATGTGTGGACAGGAAGTCTAATTCTCTATGTATTCCTATGAGACTGAAAGTGAAGCTCCCATAGGAATGAATAGAGCAGTTACTGGCTTTCTGTCCTGGGTCAGTTGGAGGTCAGGGAGTTGGTCACATGACCCAGCTACAATAAGAAGAGAGGTTTTTACTCACAGAAACAGTCACTGATAAGAAAATGACAATCACTACAGATTATATCATGCACCTTTCTAACCGGTCAGAGAATAAAAATTTTTGCGGGAGTTCTTCTTTAAGGCCCCTTGCAGACGAGCGTGACACACGCATGTCTCCCGCATCGCGGGGCCTGTCCTGAACTCCCGGCACTGAACAGGGTCGCATAGCATTATACTGATTTATGATGCTATGTAACCCTTACAGTTCTGGAATGTGTTGGACAACACTGACATAATGCTGTTAGTGTTGTCCAACACATTCCAGAACTGTAAGGGTTACATAGCATCATAAATCAGTATAATGCTATGTGACCCTGTCAGTGCCGGGAGTTCAGGCCAGGGCCCGCGATGTGGGAGACGTGCGTGTGTCACGCTTGTCTGCAAGGGGCCTAAGCCATTTTTGGGGGTGTGGCCGGTATATTTCTCTACTCTGCCAGTATAAGACATAATAATCTTGAGTCAGGAGGTGGAGTTGCGGGTGGCAGAGAAGGGGGACGTGGAAGTGTCGGTGGAAGAGGAGAAGGAGGCGGGGGAGAAAGCCAACACTGTTTGTTTTTTTTCCATTTGTCCGTCAATTCTGTGTCAGGTTGCTAAGGGCCACGGTGTGACAGTTTGGTGCTTGTAAGTCCTGGGTTAAAACTTGATAGAAAAATTTTGTCTCAGTTTAAGATTTCATACGTCCCCTATCTGGGGACTATATATTAAAAGAATTTTTCTCCTACTACAGTTACACGAATGCCAAAGGGGTGTTCTAAATTTGAAAAAATTGCCAGAGTCTCAAAGACACACTCCACAGAAGAATTTCCTCTTCCAAATCAGTTATACAGATGCAAAAGGGGTGTTCTTAATTTAAAAAAAAATATTTTATTTTTAATTTTATGTTTCATTTTTGTTTTTTTTTTTTCTGTTTTTTCGTTAGGCCCACAAAACATTGCGAAATGGCAAAGAGAACGCTTCTCAGCCTTTTGATTGTGTGTTCACTATCCATGTTTGTATTTTTCACTAGGATTTCAGTGTTGCGGCACCCTTATGGGAAACCCCTTGAGGTCTGGGGGGGGGGGTGCACATCAAGTTCCTCACAACCCTGAAAAACCCCTTGTTTGAGCTCCGGCCGACAGCTTGGGTGGCAGCTAAGGTGAAAGCTGGAGCACAGAATGGCACTTGGAGTGGATGACCCATGAAAAACCCCACCAGCAGAGTCCATGGGGCTCAGACTATTTGGTTGATGTGCAAGGGGTTAAGGTGAAAGACGTATCCGCCGGTGCCAACTCTGTGCTTTCAGCAGTGTACCGGGTGGAAGACAATGTGAAGGAACTGGTGGTGCTCTCAGCCATCCAATCTACTACCTCCTCTACTTGTTCTGGCCTGACCATTCTTAGAGCGGTATTCGGGCCTACAAGGTGTTTCATTTGGGGGCGTAGCTGGCACAGATCGACAGTGTCTTCTCCCTGCAGCAGGAGCTTCACCAACACCAGCAGTACCACAGCCACATCCCCTAGTTGATGCTCTCCTCATTTTGTTACGGGCACCCACAAAATTGGCTGACAGATGAACAATTGTATATCCGTGTCAGAGAAAAAATTGGTATGTCTTGCTGTCCCAATTAACAAGCTGATTAACTGTTATATTTCCCTGTGATGGTGGAAAGTAAAGCTTTTGTCACCACAAAAAACAGGTAGGTCTCGCAGACCCAATTAACATGATTATGATTATTAAATTTATTATATATTATATTTCCTTGAGATGGTGGCAAGTAAAGTTTGTTTTAACTCAAAAAATAGGTAGTTCTCACCGACCCAATTAACAGGCTGATTAACTATTATATTTCCCTGTGATAGTAGGTCAACCTCAGACTGAGCAGCACGATTAAGTATGTTATTTGTCTCATTGGTGCAAAGGAGCTGTATTGCACCGATCAATTATGCCTACAGGTCACCAGCACACTTTTTCAAAATAATAAATACCTAGCACTCTCCCTGCCTGCAGCAGCGTCCTGTCCCTACACCTACACAGCCATGCCAATACTAGAAATGACTGTGATGGCTTCCAAGTGCCCACAGCTTAAACACTTGTTGATTGGCTGTACTGCAACCTTTCAACAAGGGCTCTTTAAATTACGAACAATGAACCCGGACACAGACTTTGGGACCAAAATCCATGTTCGAGTTTGGTACCGCACATTATAATTTACGGTACGTTCATGACTAGTTCGCTCATGACTAGTCACAAATAAATTTGGATCAAATCAAATTTTTAGGGAGAAATTTGGTGAAGTGTCGGAATCGAATTATTGAAAACTTTGCTACATCTCTAGCTGCCACTGCCACAGCTGCTACTCCTAGTTTCTAATCTCCTACTGACACCGCTACAATCAATGTGCCTGTAATTCCCTACCCTTTCCACATACACACTGTACTGCTGCTGCCCCCAATTAAAAGGGAGAATATTTATAGGCTTGTTCAGAACAATTAACATTTGTGCGTGTTGTATGAGCAGGCATTCTGACCGCATGAAAGCATAATTTTTGGACGCTTAATCCCCAAAAATCTACTTTTTTTTCACATAACACTATGTGATTAAACACCATCTGCCCCCAATGTTAACATTGTTAAACATACATTTAGCCATAGCTATGTATGTCAGTCAATGTCATTCAGACATGATTTACTACTGCTGTCAATGTTTTTCTAATATTTTACAACCCTATTAAAGGGTTTTATTATAGTCAGAAAAAAATGTAATAAATACCGTAAATTCTAAATGTAATTGTCTTGTCTCTAGGGTAATCTAATGAATACACAGAGATATTTGTGTGTTTTTTTAGACAGTGTCCACTTTGTGTGAATTAGGCCCCGGGAGACATCTGGCATCCTCAGAGACTGATACACAATATAAAAGATCAAATATCTAGTGTATTATAATTACATGTGCTGCAAATTATGTGATGCCTGAATCCATAACATTTATATACCACATTAGTTGTATTGCAGGTTTGTATGGCATAATATATGATAACTTTAGTTAGTGGATTTGTTATTGCATATGCCTAACATGCTGTTGATTTTCAAATTGTGGAGTTCTTCAGGTTATTATGATGAGTAGTGTTGAGCGAGCACCTCTGTGCTCGTATGCTCGGGTACTCTGGCCGAGCACTAGGGGTTGCTCGAGTGCTCGGCCGAGCACCCGAGCATAATGTTAGTCAATGGGACTAAACCAGGCACCCCCCGCTCGGAAGAGGGGAGGGTGTGTGGTTAATAGAAAAAGGTCAGAATCGCGACTTCTCCTCTTTTACTCCTTTTACTCGTAAAAGTATGCTAATTAACTGAATTTGTACGCATTAGCGCACAATGCGTACGTATTAGCACAATGCATACGCATTAGCGTACAATGCGTACGCATTAGCGTACAAATTCGTATGCATTAGCGTACAAATCAACATTACAGTGCGGGGAAGAGACGCGAGCATTGCGCTCGAGCATGCTCGCTCAACACTAATGATGAGATATTTCATGTAGACACATGTAAATTTTGCTCCATATTCTGTGTATTTGTCACAGATTCACATCTTGGCTCACCCTGAACACTATGTTGGTATTCCTTGTGTAAAGTATTAAATGATATTTAATCATACCCCCACCGCCTCCAAAAAATTGCATGCTTATTAATTCCATTAAAAATATGTTACAGAGTGGCCTAACAGGGTTACGGGTTTCGGTTACTGCCTTAATTATAACCTGTTCCTCAAACTGTAAAAAACCTTCTTATAAAAACACATGCCCATTCCAATACATGCACATGACATGAACATAATCCTGCCACTTTACAAATCACTAGCCAGACCGTGCATGGCATATGCATATTGTGTACAGTTCTGGGCTCTTAGGAGCAAGACAGACATAGCAAAGCTGGAGAGGGTTCAGAGGAGGGCAACTAAAGTAATAATTGGAATGGGTGGACTACAGTACCCAGAAAGATTAGGGATCAAAATTAGGGTTATTTGGTTTACAAAAACTAATAACCTTGTATAAATATATCAGGGGTCAGCACAGAGATCTCTCACATCATCTATTCCCAGGACTGTGACGAGGGGACATCCTCTGCGCCTGGAGGAAAGAAGGTTTCTACACAAACAAGCAGAGGATTCTTTATGGTAGGAGCAGTGAGACTATGTAGAATGTCAGCTCCAGATGTTAGCTGAAGGTCTTTGGAAAATATGAAACACGGGACACGCAAGCAATTTTTTCTACTACTCGTGTCATGTTCAATAGTTGTTTTTTTTCTATTTTTTTCTTCAAAAACTCTTGGCATTTTGATAACACCGTCTCTATAGGAAAAAATGTCATGAAGAAAATGCTAGTGGTGAGGCACTCTGTTGGCAAAAAATGGTAGAAAAAGCCACACAAAAAATGCATTCAAGTGTTCTGCAGAGCAAGCTATAATTACAGTGCTTCACTGCTGAAATGTCAGTGAGCAAGTAAACGGTGAAGAGTACGCAACACTGATCCTGAGAAAAGGATCCTGAGAAAAGGTCATCAATATGAGAAAACCAGACAACTCCTTTAAAGCATTGTAGTACTACTCATGTAGTCGACATAACTGAACATTCAGAATACAGGCTGAATGTATTGGCTGCACAACTCACCCACTGAGAAATAAGGTCAACAAACATCTACTAGGCATCAGTAACCCTGAAGGCAAAAACCTTTGAGGAGTGTCTCAACATTTTTTACAAATTCACCACCGAAACATGAATCACCTACTAGTGAAATGTTTGGAAAGGGTTAATAAAATCAAGTGTAGGGAAGACTGGGGCAGAGCTTTAGGCTCCTTTCACACGGGCGAGATTTCCGCGCGGGTGCAATGCGTGATGTGAACGCATTGCACCTGCACTGAATCCTGACCCATTCATTTCAATGGGGCTTTTCACATGAGCGATGTTTTTCACGCATCAGTTCGCCGTTGTGTGAAAATCTCAGCATGTTCTATATTCTGTGTTTTCACGCAGCTCTGGCCCCATTGAAGGGAATGGGTCTGCGTGAATCACGCATTGCATCCGCACGCAAGTGCGGATGCAATGCGTGATTCACTGATGGTTGCTAAGAGATGTTGTTTGTAAACATTCAGTTTTTTATCACGCGCATGAAAAACGCATCAAAACGCTTCGCACCCGCGCGGAAAAAACTCAATGAACGTACGCAATCGCAGTCAAAACTGGTGTGGATGCGTGCAGATTTTCCGGAACGCATCCGGACTGAATCTGTGACGCTCGTGTGAAAGAGGCCTTAATCAAAAGGTAGACAGAGCATGCTTCAACCTTAAAACAGATTTACTGTGACTCATAGTATTTTTATGAAACAATAATTTTGTATGGTAGAAAATAAAACCTGACACTCAAAGGCAATAGCATCTTTTATTTCATGGCAATCCAAGAGAGTATAAGTATAGTATAGCTTCGGTCCAGAAGTATGGACTTTCCTTAAATAAGGATTCCTTGGGAAATGGAATATAATGGAGTATAATAAGAGATATTGAGCAGTAAGAAATGGTGATCTCTGCTAAAGGGGTGGCAAGCAGCACTTACTATTTCTTTGCTTTCTGGTTACCCTGCTAGTGTTCACATACGTGCTTCATGTTATTATCCTGTCTGACTGTCTGATACAAATTCAACCCAACTGTAGGTCCTGGGGGGTATCTGCTTACTGGGAGAGACTGTTAGGGTATGGCTACATGGTCACCTTTATGTGTGAGGTTTTGAAAGCTAAAACCAAGAGTGAATTCAAAAAAGAGAAGGTGTATCTTTCCTTTATACTTTCTTTCCATTTATGAACCACTCCTGATTTTGACTTCCAAAGCTGCATGCAGTAACCTTTCCATGTGGCCATATCCTTAGCACCCAGAAAAGGCGATTGCTATAGATGAAGTCCAGTTAAAACATTTACTGTCCAGCAGGCACTGTTACACTTAACATAGGGTCTACAAGATTAGCTTGTCTTCTGAGGGCCTCTCTGTGAATGGAGCTTGACCAAATTAGTGTCCTCTAATAAACTGTGATGATTCATCTGGTTTTACTGAAATGCTGACAATCAGAATGATTTACCACCTTGATAATTGGTGAGAAAGTGAACTTTCAAAAAATTATGAACAATTATTTTAATCTAAAAGACTATAACACAGACTTCTACCACTAGTAATATATTCTGATGCTCTTCTCTACAGAACAAAGGATTTACAATGTCGAACACAACGGAGACCATAATCTCAGACTTTACACTAGCGGGACTTTCTGCAACATGGGAACTTTGTCTTTTTGCTGTCTTTTTTCTCTTGTATATAATCACCTTGATTGGAAATGCATTCATAATTCTTGCATATAACTTCAGCCCAAATCTTCAGAATCCAATGTATTTCTTTCTTACCAACTTTTCCTTTCTGGAGATTTTTTACATTTCAACTACGGCTCCAAGAATGTTGGCAGATTTCTTATCTAAAAATAAAGCCATATCATTCTATGGTTGTGCAGCTCAGTTGTACTGTGTCTTATTGTTGGCTGGGACGGAGTTCTATATTCTAGCAGCCATGGCTTATGACCGATATAATGCTATATGTCATCCATTGCTATATACCGTCATTATGAACAAAATGGCCTGTATTCAGCTTGTTGCTGGTTCATGGACTATTGGGGCAACCAATGCCTTAATCCACACCACATTTACATTCACTCTACCTTTCTGTGGATCTCATAAACTTAATAGCTTTTTTTGTGATGTCCCTGTATTACTGAAGCTGGCCTGTAAGGACACTTGGCTAAATGAGCTTATTGTCTTCATTTTTGGGGGTGGAATGACTGTGGGGTCACTTATATTCACAATCATCTCTTATGTGAAGATCATATCAACAATCTTGAACATTCACTCAACCTCTGGAAGGAAAAAAGCATTTTCTACATGTACTTCTCACTTAATAGTTGTTACAATTTTCTATGGTTCTGTCATTTTTATGTATTTGAGACCAAAGTCGAGTTACGGTAGGGATGAGGATAAGCTGGTGGGTGTTATGTACACAATAGTTACTCCATTATTGAATCCTTTTATTTACAGTCTGAGGAATAAGGAATTCAAAATTGCGGTGAAGAAAATACTGAAAAGAATTGTGGTGCCATTGAATCATTGACAAATATATTTTGATAGAGAAAAAAATGTGCAACTTTTTAATAATTCAAAAACTTAGGCAAAACTTCATGTTGATGTATTTGGGTTCCAATCACGCCTTTGCTTAAGTCCAACATGTATGATCCAACATAAACAGCAGTGGCTAACCTACATATTTAGATATTTCATTAGGTTAACAACGTATTTAGGTTCATCAAGTCCATTAATGCTACTATGTTGATCCAGAGAAAGGCAAAAACCCATGTGTTGGTCACAAATTACTCTCTATTGGGAGCTATTTTATTTCTTTGCAACTCCAAATATCGCACTTAGAATAAATCTCTTGATCAACAGCCTTTGACCAAAGATCTAATACCCATAACATGATCTTTTCACTCTCAAGAAAGTCATTCAGGCTTTTCTTGAACTTGTATAATAAATCTACCATCACAACATTGTGTGGTAGACAGCTCCATAGTATCAGTCTACCTACAGTAAAGAATCCCCATCTTTCTCAATGATTAAACCTTCTTTCCTTTAGATGTACAGCATATTATGGTTATGGGGCTAGGTATGAAAACATCATTACAGAGATCTCTACTGCCATTGCTACAAAGGGTCTTTTTGGCCTACTGATATATACATGTTACATGTTTTCAAAAAATAAAAAATAAAACTTATTGGTCAGAATCCACTGTTTTTTGGTGCTAAGTGCAGATATTTAGATTGGTGCTGCTGATATCCTGAACCAGAAATCCGAAGCAGCTGGGAAGACCAAGTTCCTCCTCTCCACAGAAGCACACAGACAGCCAGATGTCCTGACAAGCCCGACCCAGGTTTCACCACGCTTTTTTAAGGCCCCTTCCATTTGTCTCTAACATATGGAGAAGGGTGCAGAGGGGATGAATTAGGGGTCACAGTAGGTAGCCAGCTCTACCAAACATACAGGAAAATACAGCACTACAGTACATGCCTGTAATATTCAGTGATGTCTCCTCTGATGTAGGTGTTCTCTTTCCTTCCTCTCTGTTTAGACCAAACCTCCAAAGCAATTTCTTTCAACCACATCTTTCTGCAGAGTTAGGCTTCTTTCACATATGTATTTTCCTTTCCAGTTTTCAGATCCAGCAGAGGATTTCAAAACTGAAGGAAAACCCATCAGTTTTGTTCCCATTCATTGTCAATGGGGACAGAACAGAACAAACCAGAACAGAGTGCACCAGAATGCATTCCGTTCTGGTTTGATGCGTTCTCATGCCAGACACAAAACTGGTGTTTCGTGTGCGGCATGGGAAACTGAACTGGCAGCATCCTTTCAGAGTGGATACGTAGTATTATATTGAAAACTAATATGCTGGATCTGGCACCAAAAACCATGTACTGTAAGTCAATAGAGCTGAATCCGTTTTTTTCAGACACGTGAGAAAGAGATCTGGAGCCAATTGACTTCCAATGGTTTTAGTGTCAGATCCGGCATATTCATTTTCAATATAATACAAGAGGATCCATTCTGAACAGATACAGCAGGTTGTATTATTCAAACAGATGCGTTTTGCTGTGGTTTTGAAAGCCCATGCCGGATCTCAAAATCCGGTGACCTATCCTCGCTGTCAGTTAGAGAGGGTCAAGTGGCTGTGTACAGAAATGACTCAGATTTGGTGTGTAGCCGGATGCAGCCTGTTGTATTATTCAAACGGATGTGTTTAGCTGACAGCAAAAATGCATATGTGAAAGTAGTCTTAGTTACACAGATGTGTTAGATTCCTCACTATTTCATCATCCTCCCCACCTTCTCAACACAAACTCCCCATCCTGGTGCCCCAATGGCGTGATTCTGCTTCCACCCCTGCTCCCCAATTCCCCTAAATAAAATACTTCTGAAAAAATAGTACCCCCGTTTTAATAATGTCCCATAAAATACCTTCTTTAATAATAATGATTATATAGAGTCTCTAGTAGTAATAATGCTTGCTTAGTGCCACCAGCAATAATAATGTCTCCTAAATACCCTTACTGTGCTCCCAGTAATAATGTCTCCTAATGCTCCTAGTAATAGAAATGCCCCTACAGTGCTTCCAGGAATAATACCCCCTATTGTACCACCAAAATGCTCATATAATTACCCCAGTATTAATTATGTACCCTATAGTGCCTCCAGCAATAACAATGCCCCCAGTATTAAAACTCCCTGGTAACTTCAGTAATGCCCCATTATAGAAAATTTTCCCATAGTGTCCTCAGAATAATCCCTATAGTGCTTCCAGTAATGTCCCCCAAAGTGCTCCTTATTAGTAATGTCACCTACAGTGTCCCCCACAGTGACCTCCAGCAATGTCCTTCAATAGTAATGTCCTTCCACAGTGCTACTATCTTGAATAGTAATGTACCCCCACAGTGCCATCCCCAATAGTAGTGTCCCCCACAGTTCCAACCCAAATAGTAATGTCCCTCATAGTGCTCCCCCCACATTAGTAATATTGCCTACATTATTCCCCCTTCCAGGATTGTCCCCAAGTGGCCATGAAAAAAAAACAACTAACATTTACCAAGATGTGCTCCATGCAGTACTGGGTGTCTTACAAAAAATTGGTCTGTTTAGCTGAGTGACCTTGGGGATACTCTTGGGGGTGCTCATTCTTATTAGGGGGACCAAGTGTACATGAGGAGTATTATAGTCCAGCCAACGCTGCTTAGCCTTTCTGGGTAACATTTTAATATCTTACATATTTGGGCATCAGATACGCATAGTGTTCTGTTCAAACTATTCTATTAAAAAATATATAAAAAAGAACACTATGCCTATCTTTGACCCCCTGCCTTCTGCAATTGTGCTTCTTTTTGATTACACACTGTAAAGCAGTTGATTTGTATAAAATTATCACCATGAAAACTTGCTTTGTTAGTGTTATCCTCTTGGACATGTGCAGTGGAGATTACAACATGCCAAAGACGCATATATCATAATCATATGCTCTATTGTAGGTGGATATTAGTGAAAATTCCCAAGTTCTGGCTTATTTAATATTAACCAGAGATGAATGTTAATGTTTATGATTGATATGGATTATGCTCTCTTTACACATATATTTATGACAAATGCATTATGTATTTTTTTTATTGATTTATTTACAGTATAATACTGTATACATGAGAGATGTTATTTTGTATATGGTATTGAGCACAGTAATCATGGTTTTCTTTGGAACCTTCAATTATCAACTTTAAAACAAACATGATAACTACCATGGAGCGAAGCGGAGTTCAGTCTGAAGAAAACTTTTATTCTAACTGAATCAGAATTTCCTTGTGCTTTGTGGTAATGCCTCAGGTTTTCCTAAAATGGTGACTGCACATGTTACAAAGCGAAACTAAGTGTAGAGGAGACAAGCCCGGGAGTGCGCTCATACACTGGGGACAGTGTTGCTGAAAACGATTAATAGAAGTATATTAGAGAGGGAAAGTGCAGGGAGACTGCAGTCAGTTTTCATTATTTATTCCTACATCAGTCATAAATGTAATTCAATACCAATAAGGGGTTGTTCACATATCAGTTATTTGATCAGTTATTTTCATCAGTTATTGTGAGCCAAAACCAGTTGCGGGTCAAAAACACCAAACAGGTGTAGATCTTTTCATTATACCTGATCTCTGTTTAGTGTCCACTTCTGGTTTTGGCTGACAATAACTGATGGAAATAACTGATCAAATAACTGATATGTGAACAACCCCTTAGATGGAAGCCTTTATTATTCTGGTGCATCCAATCTGCACCCCTTAGGAGGGCTAGGTCTTCATGATGACCATCCTCAACTTTTGCTTGCTTTAATTTTTTTCAAATCATCTTTCAAGGTCTCCATGTCATAGAATAGTCAAATAATCTGCAGGAGATTGCAGGCAAAAACAGCAATAATATGCATATTGTCCCCCCACTTTCATTCTTAATCTGTTCTGTTATACTTACTGTGCATCAGACCTAGTGTCAAGAGGTGGTCTAATATATAGGATACAGAAGAGATTATGAATCTTGGTGCACTGCACAGTGATGTAGATGGCGATTAATTACACCTGTCATACTGACAGCACAATGCCTACAGAACGGATTAACCATAAATGTGGGTGCACTAGAAGGTAATGCACACGGCAATATACTGTCCGTGCAATCTCCTTGGAGTTTAAGTTCCAAGCCTTCGCACTGAGATTGGGCCACCAAGTGGGATGAATATGATTAGGCAGAGTGGCCTGGGTATAACCGATTTATCATGATTTGCGACAAATTAATTCGTATTGAATCTAATTTCTTGTTGAATTTTGGCTAATCGACCAAATGGTGTTTTTCAAAACTTCGCTCATCACTACCATATGGTGAACGTAGTAATGCAAAAAAATATAAATGGACGATTTGCATAAAAAGTGATCAAAAAGTCAAACACACCAACATGATATCACTGAAAGCTACAGACTTAAATATAAAAAGTTGCAGAGTTAGAATGATAATGAAAGATAAAATTAATTTTTGATGTAGTTTTTACTTGTCTTAAGTAGTGTTGAGCGAAATTAAGCATCCAAATAGAATTTGATCCAGTTTAGGATAAATACAATTCGGAATGAATACGATTTTCCTGGCGCTTCGTGGTAACAAATTGATTTTTTCCTAAAATCGCGGTGACATTTGTTACAAAGTTAAAGTAAGAAGCCCAGGAACAAGAGATCACCCATAATGCAGTGCAGCCAGCCAATCAGCAGCTAGCCAGCCCCTGTGTTGTCACAGCCCTATAAAAATTCTAATCCCTGGTCTCAGCCATTTTACAGTAAACTGAGCACAGGGACAGATGTGCCAAGTGCTAGGTACAGTGTTTCACAAACTTTTAATTGTAGCATCTTGGATAGGTAGACTACAGGGACAGTGTAGGGAGATCATAGGGAGAGTTTTTACACACTGTAGGTAGAGCATAGGGAAACTAAGGGACAGTGCAGGCTGACAAATCAGAAGCTGAAAGAATCCATAAGAAACAGCTCAGTTTGCATCAATGCATATAATTCCCAATCAGATAGTATAACGATATGGTAGGGCATTCGTAATCATAATTCATAAACCAAAAAAAAAAAAACTCTACCTATTAAAACATAACATTTAATGAAATCGATAATAAAAATCCACAAATGTGGATGGAGATAATCTCTACTTGAGAAAACTGGCAGATTAAGGGAGTATAGGCGAGGACCAACAGGACAGAAAAGACAACACAGCACTGACCCTAATATGGCCCTTTTTATGGCTGTGCCCAGGGGAACACCCTGATGGTGGGTGGCCCCTGTCCTCGTACCTAGGCCTAACTATCCCTGAATTTCCCTCACAACATATACATACAAAACAGAATACATAAACAAAAACATGCAAAACAGTCCCAGGATGTCACAGTATCCCGACGCGTTTCCCCACACTTGGTTCCTCAGGGGACAGATATATAGGGACAGTTCAATGAAGATAGATACACCAAACAAAAACACAAAACACTACACACCTATTAAAGCGCCTGGGAACGAATAATAGATATGTTAATTACAATACCATGCAAAGGTTGCCTAGACTACATGTTCATTGTTAGAAGATATCATAGTGCCAATAGTACACAAAAAACTCTCCCACCGATACTAGCTATACATAGGAGGACAACACAAAACGTATCCAGATACTTACCTTGGTATGTATGCGTACGTTAACACGTGCGTTTGTTCATATTCGCACAATGCGTGCGTAATATAATACAAAAACCCTGTACGTTAGCAAGTGCATTTGTTCATATTCGCACAATGCGTACGTAGTAACGTATCAACCATCAATGCCCAATATACACCCTGCCTCTGGTGTTTGTGGCTGGTGTGTATTATCAGGCAATTTATATATATTTCAATTTATATGTTCACAATACTTAACATGCTACTAAGGAGGCGTGTATTCGCACATATGTACACCCTGTCTCTTTGATGTTTATGGCTGGTGTGTACATTACTTAGGCAATCTGTGTATGTTCACATGCTCACCATATTTAGCACGCTAGTAGAGATACGTATATTTGCGCGCGTGTATGATAACACTCGTTCAAAATCTACGTACGCTTTACTACACAATTAAATAAATCAAACTACATGTAGTCAAACATAATGACAGATAACATCATTGCTGATATTGTTGGTCCAGATGGACCACTTACGTAACCCAAGCGCTTGTGGTGTGGTGTGCTGCAAAGATTCTGTCAGCCAAAGTGAGGGTCAAAGGACGCACCATTTAAAACCGTTTGGGGTGGAGCCTCCAATCCATTAATGCATACCAGCTTGGTGGAATATACCATGTTACCGGAAGTGCATGCATTCCATTATGTGTTCCAAATACAGGAAGTCGCATGTTTGAGGTCCACCATGCATTTTGGGCACAGCCATAAAAAGGGCCGTATTAGGGTCAGTGCTGTGTTGTCTTTTCTGTCCTGTTGGTCCTCGCCTATACTCCCTTAATCTGCCAGTTTTCTCAAGTAGAGATTATCTCCATCCACATTTGTGGATTTTTATTATCGATTTCATTAAATGTTATGTTTTAATAGGTAGAGTTTTTTTTTTTCAGTTTGCATCAATCCCTGCACAGATTTAATTGAACAGCATCCACCTTGTTTAATAGATAAGCAATTCTATTACTCTTTGATTCTCAAATTGGGGTGAATAAGCTGTCTAATTTAACTGATATTGAGGTGTCCCCCATGTTTAATAGATATGAAATTCTCTTACTCCTTTATTATCAAATTGGAATGAATAAGTAGTGTAGTGTAGTGTTATTGGGATGTACCACTTGTTTAAAAGCTAAGTAATTCCATTAGGCCTTGATTCTCAAATTGGGATGAATGGGCAGTTGAATGTAGCTGCTATTGGGATGTCCCTTGTTTAATAGATAAGTAATTCCATTAGGCCTTGATTCTCAAATTCAGGTGAATAAGCTGTGTAATGTAACTGTTATTGGGATGCCCACCTTGTTAAATAGATAAACAATTTCATTAGGCCTTGATTCTCAAATTGGGGTGAATAAGCTTTCTATTTTTAATGTTATTGGGGTGCCCACCTTGTTTATTAGATTAGCAGATCTGTGACATCTTAATTGTCAAATTGAGGTGAATAAGTTGTGCATTTTAACTGTTATTGGGGTTTCCCCTTGTACAGTAGATGAATAATTCCATTAGGCCTTGATTCTCAAATTGGGCTGATGTCACGAACGGGCCTGCATCAGGTTGCAGGCGATCGGCTAGACTTTCAAAAGTGACATAATTTGACATTTTTTCCTCTTGGTTTGGTTGCTGTTTACCACACCCTTTCCCCTCAGCTGTTGTGGGTGTGGTGATTGTCTTTCCCCTATTTATCCCTTCCTCTCCCAGTATCCCTTGCGGTTTATACTTTCTGTTGACATTGTTGTGTGTGGTGTAGATCTCGGCTGAAATCCGGTTGCTGCAATATCTACATTAAGGTAAGTGTCATTTTCCCTTTTGTGTTTATCCTATTTTTCCCTTGTTTGGTCCTTTTCCCTTCCCTCATACGCTTGGTGTGGCTATACCCTCCACACCAGAGCATGATATTATAGACCGCCGAACAAAAATTAATGTCATTTTTGTGCAGACATGGATGCTATTACTGCGCTTACTGAATGGCTGCAGGGACTCTGCTTGGAGGTAGCTGACATCTGCAACCAAATTCAGAGACCACAGGTGGTTCTGGGGGTGCTGGGTGTCAGGCCTGTTTGGAGCCCAAGGTTGCCCTCCCGGATAGATTTTCTGTGGGATGTGATAATTTTATTCTATTCAGGGGGGTGGGCAAATTGAATTTCAGACTGCGTCCACATTCTTCTGGTAATGAGGAGCAGAAGGTTGGTGTGGACATCTCGCTGCTTAAAGGGGATGCGCAGTCATGGGCCTTTTCTCTGCCGACCGGATCTCAGTCTCTCCAGTCAGTAGATGAATTTTTCAAGGCTTTGGGGATTATCTATGATGACCCGGATCGTATCTCCCTGGCCGAGACCCAGATACGTGACCTTTGTCAGGGTGAGCGCTCGGTTGAGATCTATTGCTCTGAGTTCCTGAGGTGGGCGACCAGTACTGAATGGAACCATCCGGCTCTACGTAGCCAATTCTGTCAAGGGTTATCAGAAAGGCTGAAGGGCGCTTTGGCCTTTCATGAAACCCCTGTGTCTTTGGAAGCTGCTATGTCTCTTGCTGTACGCATGGATAGGCGCCTGAGAGAGCGATCTAGGAGCCCCCGCTCTCAGGACGTACTATCACGTAGTGTATTGTCTTCCTATGACACTTTGGGTGAAGATTCCCCTGGGTTGATGTCAGGGGACGAACCTATGCATTTAGGGGAGCTACTCCTGTTTCCACTCTTAAGCAATTTGGTAATAAGAAGGGTGTGTGTTTTTTCTGTGGTCAGAAAGGACACTTTGTCAATGTATGTCCATGCATTCAATCTCTAAAAGAGAGAAAAGAAAAGGGGGCGTTGAATTCTTATCTCACTCTTGGTGGGGTGGGTGGACTGAAAATGTGCATTTGTCTTCATCCTGGAGTACCCATTTTCTCCTGACTGCCGAGGTGGCGCTAGAGTCAATGGTTGTGAGAATTGAGGTGTTTATTGACAGCGGGCAGGGGTGAACTTGATTGATGCTAAGTTTGTCCGTATGCATGGATTGTCTTCGAGTACATTGGAAAAGAAGATTTCTGTGTTTGCCATTGATTCTGCACCTCTTTCCCAGAAGTGTTTGTCTCAGATGGTGCACGATATCAGATTGAGAGAGGGTGAATTTCATCAGGAGCTTATTTCATGTTTTGTGTTGGAAGGTCTTCCTGCTCCTGTGGTTTTGGGTTTACCGTGGTTAAGCAAGCATAATCCGACCATTGACTGACACACTAGACAAATTGTGGATTGGGGTGATTATTGCGTTGACAATTGCCTTAATACATCTTTTTCTGCTTTAACTACTAAGACACTTCCCTCTTTTATATCGGATTTCTCTGATGTATTTTCTGAAGGTGGATGTCAGGATTTACTCCCTCACCGGGAATACGATTGTCCTATCAATCTTGTCCCTGGAGCAAAATTGCCCAAATCTACGCTGTATAACCTTTCTGGACCTGAGAGAATGGCCATGAAGGAATATATTGCTGAGAGTTTGGCTAAAGGTCATATTAGACCTTCCAAATCTCATGTGACAGCTGGGTTTTTCTTTGTAAAGAAAAAAGACGGAACTCTTAGGCCATGTCTGGATTTCCGTGAACTCAATCGGATTACGGTCCTTGATCCTTAGCCCCTTCTTTTGATTCCTGATTTGTTTAACCAGATTGTTGATGCCAAGGTGTTCTCCAAGTTGGACTTAAGGGGGGCATATAATCTGGTCAGGATCAAGGAAGGGGATGAATGGAAGATGGCTTTTAATACTCCGGAGGGCCATTTTGAGAAGTTGGTCATGCCTTTTGGGTTGACCAATGCTCCTGCTGTCTTCCAGCATTTTGTTAATGACATTTTTCATCACCTGGTGGGGAGGTTTGTAGTCGTGTATTTGGATGACATACTAATCTATTCTCCAGATATGGTGACACATCAGGATCACTTTAGACAGGTGTTGCAGATCTTAAGAGATAAGTTTTATGCAAAATTAGAGAAATGTGTTTTTGCTGTACATGAGGTGCAATTCTTAGGATACCTGCTTTCATCTTCAGGTTTTCTTATGGATCAAGAGAAAATCAGTGCTGTTCTGGACTGGGACCGACCTGAAAATCTGAAGGCTCTTATGCGATTTTTGGGGTTCACCAACTATTACCGAAAATTTATTAAGAACTATTCGACAATAGTTAAACCCTTAACTGACATGACTAAGAAAGGGACGGATGTCTCAGTGTGGTCTGATACAGCGTTGCAAGCCTTCTCCGCTTTGAAGGAGTGCTTCTCTTCTGCCCCTATATTGGTGCAGCCAGATGTGTCACAACCTTTCACTGTGGAGGTTGATGCATCCGAGGTGGGGGTAGGAGCAGTTTTATCACAGGGCCCGTCACCTGGTAAATGGTGCCCATGTGCTTTTTTTTCGAAAAAACTCTCTGCTGCGGAGAGAAATTATGATGTGGGTAATAGAGAGTAACTGGCCATTAATTTGGCTTTTGAGGAATGGCGTCATTAGTTGGAAGGGGCGATTCACCGTATCACTGTATTCACTGATCACAAGAAATTGGCTTACCTTGAGTCGGCTAAATGACTTAATCCGAGGCAGGCCAGATGGTCTTTGTTCTTCACCAGATTCAATTTCATTGTCACATATCGTCCTGGGATTAAGAATGTGAAGGCGGATGCTTTGTCACGTAGTTTTCCCGGAGGTGGTGATTTTGAGGATCCGAGTTCTATACTGTCCGAAGGAGTGGTGATATCTGCTATTTACCCTGATCTTGAGGCTAAGGTGTTTGAGGCCCAGTGAGATGCACCGGAGTCTTGCCCCCCTGGGAAGTTGTTTGTTCCTTCTGATTTGCATCATAAGGTGTTTGAGGAACATCATTCTTCGGTGCTTGCGGGACACCCTGGGAGTAAATCCACTGTCGACCTCATCTCTCGTAGATTCTGGTGGCTGGGGCTGCATAAGTGTGTTGAGGACTATGTGTCGGCCTGTAGTGTCTGTGCACGCGCTAAGGTGACACATACTCGACCTTCTGGACCCCTACTTCCATTACCCATATCGTCCAGACCATGGACTCACTTATCCATGGACTGCATCACTGATCTGCCTGATTCGTCTGGTAAGACAGTTATTCTGGTGGTTGTAGATCATTTTAGTAAAATGGCGCACTTTATTGCATTACCCGGACTCCCTAATGCTAAAACTCTTGCACAAGTGTTTGTTGACAACATTGTGAAACTTCATGGCATTTCCACTGACGTGGTCTCTGATCATGGGACTCAGAGAACCAGGAGGAGTGGTCCTCGTTTTTGTCTCTGGCAGAGTTTGCCATAAATAATCGCAGACAGGACTCCACTGGTAAGTCACCATTTTTTGGGGCATATGGCTTTCACTCGTAGTTTGGCACATTTTCTGGTTCTGATACTTCTGGTATTCCTGAGGAAGAACGTTTTTCATCATCATTGTCATCTATATGGCGGAAAATTCAAAATAACTTGATAAATATGGGTAACAAGTACAAACGTGTGGCTGACAGGAAACGTATGAATGGTCCGGACCTAAGTGTGGGTGATTCTGTGTGGCTGTCAATTAGAAACATTAAGTTGAAAATTCCTTCTTGGAAGTTGGGTCCAAGATTTATTGGCCCAGATAAGATCATGACCATTATTAATCCTGTAGCATTTCGTCTTGAACTTCTTCAGGCTCTGAAATTCCATAATGTGTTTCACAGATCTTTGTTGAAGAGATATGTTGAACCTCTGGAGCCATCTCCCTTGCCACCCGCGCCTGTTTTGGTGGATGGTAATGTGGAATTCCAGATCGTCAAGATAATTGATTCTCGAGTTCTCCGTGGGACTCTTCGATATCTTGTTCACTGGAAGGGTTATGGACCTGAGGAGAGGACATGGGTACCAGCATCTGACGTGAATGCCAGTCGTTTGGTGAAAGCCTTTCACAGGTCTCATCCTGATAAAGTTGGGCCTGGGTGCCTGGAGGTCACCCATAAAAGGCGGGTAATGTCACAAACATTAAATATAAATCCATTAAATATAGGGTCCCGAGATAGGGGACGTATACGGTATTAAACTGAGAAGAATCGATACCATACGGGTTAAAGCAACAGTTTTCCCAAATCCATCCGGCTGTTGTCACCACCACACACGCTAGCCCAGGGGGCACTCCTCTGGCTCTTCCAGCGAAACCTCCTTCCCCCCCACCTACATGCCCTCTCTCCAAACAATTTTCCCGGGTAGGGGGACGTATTAGATATTGTACTGATTCTGAATTGCCTCCTGCGATATACCGGAATCGAACCCGGATCAAATGCTTGGGAAGTAGCTATGCTCACCACTATACCACCAGCAGGCACAGCAACTGATAAGAACAGATACTAAACTTGATGTCAGCTGCAGTGCCAGCATGAGTAGTGGTGTCACCTGCAGGTGGTGATGGACCTTCGTTGCACCTAGTTGGGTGCTTCCCTAACATGTGATGGGTATTTGCCTCGCCTTTCTTGGTCTGGGTGAGCACAATTGCCATGAGGGTAACCACCAGGCTGTTGCCTGAGAATTTGGGGTAATGGTGGGATTAGGCAGCCTCAGAGGCATCCATGCATGCTGCCCCTGCTGTTTCCTGTCCATTTCCGTGGTGTTTCCATCATTTTCTGAGGTTTCCAGGTTTTCACTCAGCCTTCCGTAGGCAGAGCCTTGGTCCCCCGCAAAAATGCTCGAGTCTCCCATTGACTTCAATGGGGTTCGTTATTCGAAACGAGCACCCGAGCATCGGGAAAAGTTCGACTCGAATAACGAGCACCCAAGCATTTTAGTGCTCGCTCATCTCTAGTTCCAATCACACCTTTGCTAAAAATGATTCCACTGCTTTTTATACAACAATGCAATCTAGGATCCAGCATAATTAATAGTGGCTAACCTACATAGTTACATATATTGTGAGATTGAAAATTATTCAGGTTCATCAAGTCAAACCTGTACTCCTACTGTGTTGATCCAGAGAAAGGCAAAAACCAACCTATATGCAGTGATCACCAATTACCCTATATTTGGAGAAAAATTACTTTGCAACTTCAAATATGACACTGAGAATAAATCTCTGGATCAACAGCTTATGACCAGAAATCTAGACTAGTACCCATAATGTGATATTTGTACGCTCAAGTAAGACATTCAGGTTTTTCTTAAATTTGTACAAGGTCAACATCTTGTGTTCCATAGTTTCATCCCTCTTACAATAAAGAATCCCCATCTATCACAATGGTTTCACCTTCTTTCCTTTAGGTAGACAATGCCCTCCTGTCCTGATTACAGGCCTAGGTATGAAAGTACCATTACAAAAATCTCTGTACTGTTCATGTACTGTTCATATATATGAACACTGTACCTAGATCACACCTAAGCCATCTTTTTTCCTAATTTTCCCCTAAATAACTTTAACATGGTTGTCCCATGAATAATAATTCATCGATTTCAAACCAGCACCTGGATCTTAATACTTTTGTAATAGCATGTAACTGAACAATTTATTTTACTGTAGCCACTGAGTTATGTAGCTCACTGAGATTGAAGCACATGCTCAGTTCCATCCTTCAGCTGCCACTAGCAGCAGGCAGGAATGAGAAATTACCCCCTAAATTGCCAGCTTGCAATAAATCTAGCAGAACAACTGGAGAAATTAATTGGGAGATCTCTAAATCCTTGTGAGTTTCAGGGCTGGTTCTAGCTTTGTTAGAGATTGTCGTGTAGTAAATTATGTATAATTTTCAGTTTTTACATTAATCATGGGATAACCCCTGAAAGTTTAATCTGACTTGAAACCGCAGTTCACCCATTTCTTTAACCCATTCTCCCTGTGTACATTTGGGGCCTTGGTGACCAAGCAATTCTTTATATTTTTCATTGCTGCATTCCAAGAACAATATATATTTTTTTTATTTTTTTAGTCGATGTAGACAAATGAGGACTTGTTTTGTGTGGGACAAGTTGTACTTTTAAATAGCAACATTTCTGAGTACACATAACATATCAGTTTACTGTTTTTTAAATGTTTCTAGGACAGGGATGAGCAACCTCTGGCACTCCAGCTGTTGTGAAACTACTACTCCCAGCATGCATACCTACATTGCCATTCTCTGAACTCCCATAGAAATGAATGGAGCATGCTGAGAATTGTAGTTTCACAGTAGCTGGAGTGCCGAAGGTTGCTGATCCCTGTTCTAGGAGGATGGGAAAAAAATAATACCATGAATGAGTTTTTACATTGTACATTTTGGAACATTCACTTTGCAGCAAAAGCATGCTAACTATGTCAGTATGATTACAAACATACCAAACGTGATTAAAAAAAAAAAGTTTTACCAGTTTTGCACAAATGTTTTTACATTGCCACATCGTAAGACACATGACATCTTTATTTGTCTTTCTACAGAGCTGTGTGAGGGCTTGATCGTAGTGGTAGTACTTGTAGTTTTTATTGGTACCATTTTGTTGTACAAAACTTTTATTATCGCTTTTATACACTTTTTTTGGCAAATAAGCAAAACAGAAGCAATTTTGCCATAGGTTGGCATTAACCATGCAGGATGCCTTGTGTGATAATTATATAGTGCAAGCAGAGATATGTGTTTGGGATTTTATTTTTGCAATTTTTTTCCATTAAAAACATTTCCTCAATAGAAAAAAAAAACAATATTTCATCTTTTTTGGAGATTTTTTTTAAATAAAGTTTTTAAAGACTTTGTTTAACTGTATTTATTTTACACTTATTAGTCTAACAAGACAACTTATGATCACTTGTATAATAGACTGTACTGCTTATGCAGCACAGTCTACTATAATGTCAGTACTATACTGACAGGTTGTCACGCTCTGGTGTGGAGGGCAAAACCACACCAAGCGTAGGAGGGAAGGGGATGAGGTCAGGAAACAAGTAAAGGGAAAAGGTCACCTCCTGCAGGAAACCCTGACACCAATCCCGACTGACTTACAGTATGAACAGGCCTCAAAAGTAGGCAAGTGCATACACAGGAACCTAAGCCAAACTGACCCTATAGGACCCTGCAACTACTGACAAGGCTGAGTCTACCCGTTCCTCCAAAATGAAGGACGAACAGGAGTCTCCCAAAGGCCAAATAACACAACAGGGAAAAGCAGGGTAAACACAAAAGGGAAAGTGGACACTTATCTTTAAGAACAAATGGAAGCAACCGGATCTCAGGAGAGAACCACACCAATCCACCAGAATGTCCACAGAAACTACAGTATAAACCGCAAGTAACTGTGGTAGAAGCAGGAATAAATAGGGGAAGGACAATTACCACACCCGCAACAGCTGGGGGGAGGGGTGTGGTAAACAGCAACAACACAAAAAGGAAAACAAGTCAGATTATGTCACATGTGTGTAAGGTGGTGAAACAGCCTCCATTCTGTGAATGCACCTGTTCCTGTAATTATAGTTCTTATTAGACTGACATTTAATTTTTGGTCACAAGATGTCACTGTTTACCACAGGAAAGACTATAGCTCCCTGGAGCAATGACCAAGAGATCCTGTTCGGCGGAGGTGGAGCTTCAGACTGGAGAAGTGTGTGGCAGCCATCTTGAGAGTGTGCTGCAGAAGAGCCAGAGGAGAAGTAGCTACTGATTGTGCTTTCCCAACGGACCCGGGTCAGTGAAAGAACTGAGGCCCACTGTGCAGACACAGTGGGTACCGTGCACGCACCGCATTATGGTATTGGCGCCAATTCAGTAGCTACTGGGTAAAAGCCTGAAGATTAGACAAGTGGTTTGCAGGCAGAAGTGGGGTTTACTGTGGCAAACAACTGGTTATACTCTTTCTGAGGTTTAGTGTTGATTGGTTAAGTTTGTAAGCGTTTGTGTTATACCGCCGGCGCTCCTGAACCACACTTACAGAATTGTTCGTGGAGATTAGGGTATTAAAAGGTATAGCTGCTGGGTTACTATAACCTGCAGATAGGCAAAACTGTGGAGAAACCTGGGCAGCGGGCGCACACTGATAGAGCACCGTGCTGTGTAACACAAGTGCCTCAGCCTCCAGCTGAGTGTATGTATATATGCTTGGGGTATTTCCTTCCTACAAACGTTAAATACTGAGTAAAATCTTGTTTTTGTCAATCTGAATTGGAGTCTCCTTCCTTGTCTGTGACTTTGCTGTATCCTGGGGAGCCCACCCCGGTACACGGCTTACATGTGCAAGCCTAGCCGACTTTCTGCAACCTGTTGCAGGAATGACTGAGACATAGGTACTATCAGGCTTTCCCAGAGAGAAGCAGTCTGAGAGGGTAAACACTGAGGGCAGGCTTGTGGGCCTTCATTAGGCCCCAGGCTGCCATGCTAAGATATCACCAGCCTATGATCTCACTCAGGGTGCCAAGGCCTGACAGTAGGAGCTCCCTCCTTCAAAACCATGGCATCTAATGGGTTTCGATATTTTTCGCCCTATAAGATGAACTGGCCCATAAGACACACCTAGGTTTTAGAGGAGGACAATAAAAAAAATATGAAAAAAATATGCCATTGATCAGCCCCCAGTCTCAGATCAGCCCCTAGCCATAGCTCAGCCCCCAGCCTCAGATCACATAAAATAAAAAAATCATACCTTTCCTGCTCAAGATGCCGCAGCTCCCCACCTCCAGCCCTCTCTTCTTCTTCCTGCCACCAGCTGTGCCGTGGCCTGACGCGCACAGTGGGAGGTCACAGAGGGCCCTCATGTTGTGTACAGCCACAGTATAGCCAACAGGAGAGGATCAGGAAGTGGTGAGTACAGAGCCTGCATTCAAGGCTTCCCAGTGCTAATGAGCGCTCATTAGTATTCACCCCATAGACATAGCAGCAGCAGGAAAAGAGACGGGAGACGTCACGTGCACACTGCACTTGCCATCTCCTTATACAGCTTATCAGCGCTGTTGTCTGGTGTCAGACCCTCGCCGGTCTGATATTGATGGCCTATCCTGAGTATAGGTCATCAATATTAAAGGCCCGGAGAACCCCTTTAAATCTAATCCTTGAGTTTAATCTCTCAGAGACCCTCATCTGTAACACAAATATCTAAAACATCTCTCAATTAATACATTTTTTTTATCATGATCATCTCCTATGTTTATAAACATACCTCCTGCCTTAAAATGAAAAAGAAGGGAAGTCATCTTGATGAGTCCCTAAATAACTAGAGAGGGCACAGGCACTAACCCTATCAAACACATCATCTGATAGATGCCGACTTATACATTCCATGAGAGTATTGGAATTGCATTCCACATATCATTTGCAATAGTAATTGCAATGTGCTAAAAAAATGTCATGTATTGCATTACAATTAATGTATGATGCATATTATACTATACGTTTTCCCAGTTACATATGAGTAAAATATTTGTGATTTATTGACAAAGGGATACACTTTGCATGTCTGATGATCACATTTGTATGATCCTGTGGATCCCAACCAAGATTGCACTTGTTTTTGTTGCATAAACAAACTGGGTGATAAAATGGAACCCAAACTCCCAGTCCTTCTGGGCACAAATCTACTACCAGATAAAACTGCACTGAAACCTCCATCTTGCTCTCATAAAGTACAGGTAGTTAAAATTAGGTAACAATGCCTTTTATCACTTTCAGATTAGGCTGTTTACCTACCCTTTCTGACCAAGCCTATTTTGCAAATCTGACATTTGTCACGTTACGTATGTGGTAATACATTTTAGAATGCTTTTACTTATTAAAGTGATTCTGAAATCGTTTTTTTTTTGTGACTCATCATAAATTAGTGGTTATTTTTGGTCAATATGTTTAACCTTTTTTTATACATTTAAAAAAATATAAAAAATTTGACAATGCAGTTCTGAAGTCACTTTGAAAATCCTACATAATAGAAACCACTTATAAATGACCCCATTTTAAAAAATACACCCCTCAAATTATTTAAAATTTAAGATTTTAGAAATATTTTTAACTAGAGATCAGGAAACCAGTGCCGTTTTACTGCACATGATTGTGGGAAAAAGTATGAGGGAGGAAGAAAAAGGAGGCTCACATGACCCTGGGAAGAAGTGGGAGGGGGGCCTTGCAATGATTGGCTCACAGGCTGACAGACAACCTAGATGAGCCAATCAATGCTGCAGCAGTCAAGGGGATGCCATTGAAAAAAGAGCAGAACATCACTCTGTGTTGGGCTGTGAATGAGGGTGATTGGATCAATGGAGTGTCTGACAGAAAACGATCTTAGGGACAATGTACAGTCACAATCAAGCTTCAATTCTAGTGTGAGGAACAGTGATGGGTAATGCTAGAAAAAGAATTGTGTAGAATAGGAAAAGACTGGGAAAGGGTATACCTTGCAGTGCCTTCTAGCTGCAGTTATTGCCATATAGCTGCATTTGCAGCTGTATCTGCTGAAGAAAATCAAAAGCAGCTATCTACATTTTTTCCCATTTCAACAGAAATACATTTTTTATGGGAGGGGGATACGCTCAAAACTATACAACATATGTTTTCCAATTCAGAGAATAGATAGCATTTGAAATCTTGATGAAAACACCTGAAATACTAGACCGAAATCTGTGGCAGGGCATCTCCAGAATGTTCACTTTTGATTTGGGGAAAAATCAATATACGTGTGCAACATATGTCTTACAATATAGAGGCTAGCATTTGAAACCTCTGAGTGATAACGTGAAATACTAGTCTGAAATCCATGTCAGGGCATCTCCAGACAGTTCAAGATTTTTTATTTTGATAAATATAGTAATTCTACTGGGCAATGTGTGTCTTGCAATGCAGAGGGTAGCGGTTTAAAACTCTGAGTGAAAACCTGAAATACTAGACCAAAATCTGTGTCTGGGCATCTCCAGACAGGTTAAGTTTTTTTTATTTTTGTTTTGCAAAACATGACAATACAGGAAAGAAGTGTGCCACATATGTCTTACAATACAGAGGGTAGCATTTGAAATCTCTGAGTGATAACGTGAAATTCTAGTCCAAAACCCATGTCAGAGCATCTCCAGATGGTTTACATTTTTTTATTTTTGCTTTGCAAAATACAGCAACACAGAATGCAAGTGCGTCTTACAATACAGAGGGTAATGTTTGAAATCTCTGAGTGATAACATGAAATACTATGCCGAAATGCATGTCAGGGCATATCCAGACAGTTCAAGATTTTTTTTTAGTTTTCCGAAATATAGCAATACGAGTGTGGAACATGTGTCTTACAATACAGTAAGTATTGGTTTAAATCTCTGAGTGATAACGTGAAATGATAGACTGACATCCGTTTCTCAGCATCTCCAGTCAGTTCAAGTTATCAAAAAGAGTAGTGTTTTAAATCTCTGAGTGAAAACACTGTAAAAAGTGATCACAAATCTGTGATGACATCTCAAGACAGTTCAAGTGTTGGTATGGGTTGTTGAGGAATAATTTTATAGTAGGTATAATGAAAAGATCTGTAACTGTTCTGTGTTTTTGACCCACACCTGGTTTTGGCTCACAATAAGGCTCCACTCACACGTCCTGTTTTTCTTTCCTGATTCAATCCTGATCTGGATCCATTCATTTCAATGGGTCCTGAAAAAATCAGGATCAAATCAGGAAAGAAAAACCGGATGTGTGAATGGAGCCTAACTGATGGAAATAACTGATCAAATAAGTGATGTGCGAGCAAGGCCTTAGTGGCGCTGATATTGCATTATTTCCAAAGACAATTGTCAGTAACAATGTTTTCAGTGTGTTTGTGGAAAGGGAAAAACATTTTATTCTGCATCTCTGTCTTTAAGTTTCGGAAAACAAGCTTGCTGTCAGGTCTGGTCACCGGAGAACATAGGTTTTCTATGTTTTGCTTGGTATTCTGAGTTTTTGTGTGTTTCTGTTTAGTGCCTACGCCTTGCCTTTAACCATGTTCACACTGTGGGGTTGTTTTGGAGCCAACGCCCATCTTCATGTTTTGTTTGTCTACTTAGGGTTAATACTCAGGTGCTGGGCTGAGTGGCTTCTCAGAATCTGTTCCATTCAGAACCTGGGGGTGGGATATCTTCCTGCATAAATACCTACCTTCCTCTCTGCTCTTTGCCGGTTTTTGCAAATCCTTGCTTCACCTGCTTGTGCGTTTGTATCGTTTGTATCCTGACTGCTTATATTTGACCCTTGGCTCGTACCTGACTACTGTACTGTCTTCCGATTTGTACCTACGTTATCTCTGGTTTTCTGACGCGGCTAGTTGACTACTCTTCTGTGTTTTGTTCGTCTCTGTTTGTTGTCCCTTATCCCTGCACCTTAGTCAGAGTAATTGCAGTCCTCGTGGTTGTCGCCGTGTCGCCTAGGACACGGAGGCAAGTAGGCAGGGACAGGGGTTGGGGAGAGCTCAAGGATCACATTCCCCTTCTCTGTGTACCCCAACCTTGACAGAAAAACCGGCCCGAAATAAACCTGCAACCTGTATACGGCCAGCTACGTTTATTCCACCTATGGAGCAAATGTCAGTGGTGGTATCTCAGGTCCAGGCCTTGACCAATTTGGTTCAGGATCTTGCTATACGCCTTCAGGTTCAGGAAAACATGCAGGCCTCGGCTCCTGTGTCTGCACCCCAAGTTCCTACACCTGCACCTGAACCTAAGGTCCCCCTTCCTGATTTTTTTTACGGTGACCGTAAGAAATTTTTTCTGTTTCGGGAAGGATGTATTTTGTATTTTTCTTTACGACCTCGGTCGTTTGTAACGGAAGCGCAAAAGGTGGGTTTGGTTATGTCTCTCCTGCGCGGAGACCCCCAAACCTGGGCCTTTTCTTTACCCACTACCTCTCCTTTGCGCTCATACCTTGACGAGTTTTTTTGTTGCACTGGGTCAGATATATGATGAGCCAGATCGCCCAGCGTTAGCTGTATCCCAGTTATTGTCTCTACGTCAGGGTGGACAGATGGCAGAAAATTACTGTGCTAGTTTTAGACAATATGTGACCGACTCCGGGTGGAATGATAGGGCTTTGAAAGACCTTTTTATGACTGGACTGTCTGACCGTTTGAAGGATTTGTTGTTAGCCCATGCTGAACCTAAAACACTTGACGAAGCTATGACCCTGGCCGTCCGGGCATATAGACGTCTAAGATCCAGGCGACCTCCTCGGGTGTCTCCTGCTCCTCAGCCGATCCTCAATCCGGTCTCCAGCCAATCCGGACCGGAACCGATGGAACTCGGCAGTATTACGCCTAAGCAGTAGAGATGAGCGAGTAGTGTTCGATCGAGCCGGTATTCGATCGAATACTACGATATTCGGCATACTCGATTTCAATCGAGTATAACGGCGATGGCGCACTTAGAATTCGTTTCCCCTCCCACCTTCCCTGGCGCTCTTTTTCCACCAATCAACATGCAGGGGGGGTATGACAGGCACGCTGAGCACGCTGGCAGCGCGAAAACAGCGTCTACATGGATTGGCTGGAAAAACCATGTGACCTCGAATCATAAAAACTCAGCTCTTCCTGCTCGTACGCATATGCTGCGTGAACTTAGTCAGGGACAGAGGCTGGAGAAGGGAGAGACAGATTTTAGCTGTTGGACAGGCAGGAGCGTGATTAAAAGCCCTTATCAGGGCTACTACAGTGGACTTCAGTGATAGCTTTACTACAATATAGACTTTACAGAGAACGGCTGCTGTATTCAGGGATAGCTGCTGGAGTAGGGACAGAGAGAGGCATTAGTGGTGTATTAGGTGCTCTGCTACATACCAAACTATATTTGGCACTACTGTTCAGCGTTCTTTTAGGCTGAAAAACCCTGTTATATAACTAGTGTGTATATGCACCATCTGATCTGGCAGTATACGGCTGTGAATTTTATTTTATTTTTTTAAATACAGTTTATTTGGCTCTAGTGTTCTGGGTTCTGTGTGCCTGCAATACCCTTTTTGTATACCAGGTGTAAATACCCACCGTCTGTTCAGTTAGTACACGGCTGTGTACCTTGAAATATACAATATCTAGGCCATTTAATTGGCCACTGTACTGTGCGTTCTCTTGCTAAATTATCTCACATACCTGGTGTAAATACCCACCGTCTGTTCTGTTACTACACGGCTGTGTACTTTGAAATATACAATATCTAGGCATTTTAATAGGCCACTGTACTGTGCGTTCTCTTGCTAAATTATCTCACATACCTGGTGTAAATACCCACCGTCTGTTCTGTTACTACACGGCTGTGTACTTTGAAATATACAATATCTAGGCATTTTAATAGGCCACTGTACTGTGCGTTCTCTTGTTAAATTATCTCACATACCTGGTGTAAATACCCACCGTCTGTTCAGTTACTACACGGCTGTGTACTTTGAAATATACAATATCTAGGCATTTTAATAGGCCACTGTACTGTGCGTTCTCTTGTTAAATTATCTCACATACCTGGTGTAAATACCCACCGTCTGTTCAGTTACTACACGGCTGTGTACTTTGAAATATACAATATCTAGGCCATTTAATAGGCCACTGTACTGTGCGTTCTCTTGTTAAATTATCTCACATACCTGGTGTAAATACCCACCGTCTGTTCAGTTACTACACGGCTGTGTACTTTGAAATATACAATATCTAGGCATTTTAATAGGCCACTGTACTGTGCGTTCTCTTGTTAAATTATCTCACATACCTGGTGTAAATACCCACCGTCTGTTCAGTTACTACACGGCTGTGTACTTTGAAATATACAATATCTAGGCATTTTAATAGGCCACTGTACTGTGCGTTCTCTTGCTAAATTATCTCACATACCTGGTGTAAATACCCACCGTCTGTTCAGTTACTACACGGCTGTGTACTTTGAAATATACAATATCTAGGCCATTTTAATAGGCCACTGTACTGTGCGTTCTCTTGCTAAATTATCTCACATACCTGGTGTAAATACCCACCGTCTGTTCAGTTACTACACGGCTGTGTACTTTGAAATATACAATATCTAGGCATTTTAATAGGCCACTGTACTGTGCGTTCTCTTGCTAAATTATCTCACATACCTGGTGTAAATACCCACCGTCTGTTCTGTTACTACACGGCTGTGTACTTTGAAATATACAATATCTAGGCATTTTAATAGGCCACTGTACTGTGCGTTCTCTTGCTAAATTATCTCACATACCTGGTGTAAATACCCACCGTCTGTTCTGTTACTACACGGCTGTGTACTTTGAAATATACAATATCTAGGCCATTTAATAGGCCACTGTACTGTGCGTTCTCTTGTTAAATTATCTCACATACCTGGTGTAAATACCCACCGTCTGTTCAGTTACTACACGGCTGTGTACTTTGAAATATACAATATCTAGGCATTTTAATAGGCCACTGTACTGTGCGTTCTCTTGCTAAATTATCTCACATACCTGGTGTAAATACCCACCGTCTGTTCTGTTACTACACGGCTGTGTACTTTGAAATATACAATATCTAGGCATTTTAATAGGCCACTGTACTGTGCGTTCTCTTGTTAAATTATCTCACATACCTGGTGTAAATACCCACCGTCTGTTCAGTTACTACACGGCTGTGTACTTTGAAATATACAATATCTAGGCATTTTAATAGGCCACTGTACTGTGCGTTCTCTTGTTAAATTATCTCACATACCTGGTGTAAATACCCACCGTCTGTTCAGTTACTACACGGCTGTGTACTTTGAAATATACAATATCTAGGCATTTTAATAGGCCACTGTACTGTGCGTTCTCTTGCTAAATTATCTCACATACCTGGTGTAAATACCCACCGTCTGTTCTGTTACTACACGGCTGTGTACTTTGAAATATACAATATCTAGGCATTTTAATAGGCCACTGTACTGTGCGTTCTCTTGTTAAATTATCTCACATACCTGGTGTAAATACCCACCGTCTGTTCAGTTACTACACGGCTGTGTACTTTGAAATATACAATATCTAGGCATTTTAATAGGCCACTGTACTGTGCGTTCTCTTGCTAAATTATCTCACATACCTGGGTGTAAATACCCACCGTCTGTTCTGTTTACTACACGGCTGTGTACTTTGAAATATACAATATCTAGGCATTTTAATAGGCCACTGTACTGTGCGTTCTCTTGTTAAATTATCTCACATACCTGGTGTATATACCCACCGTCTGTTCAGTTACTACACGGCTGTGTACTTTGAAATATACAATATCTAGGCATTTTAATAGGCCCACTGTACTGTGCGTTCTCTTGTTAAATTATCTCACATACCTGGTGTAAATACCCACCGTCTGTTCTGTACTACACGGCTGTGTTACTTTGAAATATACAATATCTAGGCCATTTAATAGGCCACTGTACTGTGCGTTTCTTGTTAAATTATCTCACATACCTGGTTGTAAATACCCACCGTCTGTTCAGTTACTACACGGCTGTGTACTTTGAAATATACAATATCTAGGCCATTTAATAGGCCACTGTACTGTGCGTTCTCTTGTTAAATTATCTCACATACCTGGTGTAAATACCCACCGTCTGTTCAG
The DNA here is from genome assembly GCA_900303285.1 of Rhinella marina. Lineage (NCBI taxonomy): Eukaryota > Metazoa > Chordata > Amphibia > Anura > Bufonidae > Rhinella > Rhinella marina. The sequence goes on along the minus strand of ONZH01004883.1, from coordinate 1,423 downwards.
TTACTACACGGCTGTGTACTTTGAAATATACAATATCTAGGCATTTTAATAGGCCACTGTACTGTGCGTTCTCTTGTTAAATTATCTCACATACCTGGTGTAAATACCCACCGTCTGTTCAGTTACTACACGGCTGTGTACTTTGAAATATACAATATCTAGGCATTTTAATAGGCCACTGTACTGTGCGTTCTCTTGTTAAATTATCTCACATACCTGGTGTAAATACCCACCGTCTGTTCAGTTACTACACGGCTGTGTACTTTGAAATATACAATATCTAGGCATTTTAATAGGCCACTGTACTGTGCGTTCTCTTGCTAAATTATCTCACATACCTGGTGTAAATACCCACCGTCTGTTCTGTTACTACACGGCTGTGTACTTTGAAATATACAATATCTAGGCATTTTAATAGGCCACTGTACTGTGCGTTCTCTTGTTAAATTATCTCACATACCTGGTGTAAATACCCCACCGTCTGTTCAGTTACTACACGGCTGTGTACTTTGAAATATACAATATCTAGGCATTTTAATAGGCCACTGTACTGTGCGTTCTCTTGTTAAATTATCTCACATACCTGGTGTAAATACCCACCGTCTGTTCAGTTACTACACGGCTGTGTACTTTGAAATATACAATATCTAGGCCATTTAATAGGCCACTGTACTGTGCGTTTTCTTGTTAAATTATCTCACATACCTGGTGTAAATACCCACCGTCTGTTCAGTTACTACACGGCTGTGTACTTTGAAATATACAATATCTAGGCCATTTTAATAGGCCACTGTACTGTGCGTTCTCTTGTTAAATTATCTCACATACCTGGTGTAAATACCCACCGTCTGTTCAGTTACTACACGGCTGTGTACTTTGAAATATACAATATCTAGGCCATTTTAATAGGCCACTGTACTGTGCGTTCTCTTGCTAAATTATCTCACATACCTGGTGTAAATACCCACCGTCTGTTCAGTTACTACACGGCTGTGTACTTTGAAATATACAATATCTAGGCATTTTAATAGGCCACTGTACTGTGCGTTCTCTTTTGCTAAATTATCTCACATACCTGGTGTAAATACCCACCGTCTGTTCAGTTACTACACGGCTGTGTACTTTGAAATATACAATATCTAGGCATTTTAATAGGCCACTGTACTGTGCGTTCTCTTGTTAAATTATCTCACATACCTGGTGTAAATACCCACCGTCTGTTTCAGTTACTACACGGCTGTGTACTTTGAAATATACAATATCTAGGCCATTTTAATAGGCCACTGTACTGTGCGTTCTCTTGTTAAATTATCTCACATACCTGGTGTAAATACCCACCGTCTGTTCAGTTACTACACGGCTGTGTACTTTGAAATATACAATATCTAGGCCTTTTAATAGGCCACTGTACTGTGCGTTCTCT